>WOVY01013837.1:0-146987 GCA_013436015.1 Rhipicephalus annulatus | reverse complement strand
CAGTTCCATTGAAGCCCATTTCAGCCTGCATTGCCTTGCAGGAATGATATATTCTGCCAAAAAACTGATAGATGCACTGGGGGCAGTTTGCAATTTCATAGGATTCAAATTTTGATGCCACAAACAACACGGGTACAAAATGCTTGCCATAAAAATATAGTTCTCTCAAGTACTGTATATATCACAATATTGCGACCAACAAAGCACTGAGCTAGTTGTTACATATTGCCACATGGTTTGCTTGGGTGAGATCGAGAGTGAAAGAAGACAAAGACGATCTCTCTGAGCCGCTGCTTGAGTAGTCGACTAAACGAGCCCATTTTTACCAAGTTTGTCGAGAGTAACGTGACAAGACTGGTGGAGTTGCTGGGTACAACGTCTCACAATCCACCCGATGCCCAAGACCCCGTCCAGCAGCCGGAACACAAGCCCTGCACCCGTGGACACTCCCGTTCATAGAGTAAGCCGCCGCCAACGAGGCCTACCGCCTGAGACACAACCACTGACGCAGCGACTATGACTTCGATACAAGATCCCATGCAAGCTCTGACACCTTCCGCCGATCTACTGCACCGTCCAGAACCCGCTGATGCCTAGCCCCTTTCACGGAGAGCAGCATGAAGATGTTGACGACTGGCTGAGTGAGTTCGAACGTGTCGCAGCGATCAATTACTGGGATGATGCCGCGAAGCTCCGGAACGTGTACACTTGCCTAAAAGACGGTGCCAAGACGTGGTTTTTGAACAGGATGATGTTCTGACATCTTGGCGCGAGTTCCAGCGTCGCCTTCTGGAGACCTACAGGAGTCCCGACCGCCGCGAACGGGCGGAGCGCGCACTACAATCACGCATCCAGATGCCCAACGAGACCGTCTCGATGTACGTCGAGGACATGACACGGCTTTTCAAGCGAGCGGATCCTGCTATGGCAGAAGAAAAAAGTTGCGCCACCTCATGCGTGGTGTGAAGGAACAACTTTTTGCTGGTTTGGTGCGCAGTCCCCCCAAAAGTGTTGCTGAGTTCCTCACTGAAGCGGCAACAATGGAGCGAGTACTGCACCAACGGTCTTCCAGTTTGACCGTCAAGTCAATGCTGCCTCAACTCCCGAAATTTTCGCCACCCCTGGGAGCAAGAGCCCCGAATGGATTCGCGAGATCATTCGATCTGTCGTCCGGGAAGAAATGGAAAAGATGTACGGGACAAGGCAAATCGATGTTGGTTCTATCACCAGTGTCATCCGCGACGAGGTCCAGCAGGTACTGCACGCCCATCGTTTTCCGCCCACGTCGGTTGATCCGCAAACGGCTCCTGTGTCTACTGACAGTCGCCGTCGTACGTACGCGGAAGCCTTGCGATCTGCCACTCCTCTTTCGGGTCAAGGAGTTCCGATCCAGCCAGTGCCGCACGTCCCCATCCAGACAGTGCCGCAAGTCCCGATCCAGACAATGCCATACGTTCCGATCCAGACAATGATGCCGTCAATCGCGATTCAGTCAGCGCACGCTGATTTGGACATCGATAGTCGCCGTGCACCGACGCGCAAGTCTGATCTCTGGCGTACGCCAGACAGACGACCCCTGCTATCATTGCGGTGAGGCTGGTCACATTTACCGCGAATGCCCATACGGCAACTTGGACTGCGCGGATTTTCCGTCAATTCCCCTCGTCCCCGAATTGGTCAAAGGCCAAGGGATATTGAAGAGTATCTCGCGCAACAGCGTGCACCTTTACACGACGACAATCGCGGTCACCATCTCCGAGGAGACCCGCAGCCACTGGGCCACGTTTCGGGGTGACGGCACGGGAACGCTCCCCAAGCCCTCGTCGGGAAAACTGAAGGCAGCGGCCTTCGGGGCAAGGTCGCTTGGACTCAAAGTGCGGGAAGACCTCCCATCGACGCTTGCACGCAACGCCGAAGGCATTTCGTCAGAGAATAATCGCGGTGCCGAAGAAACGCCGACATCCGCATCTGAACCTAGTGACCGCGTGTCACTCGACATACCTGTGCTGGTTGACGGTCTTCAGGTCAGTGCATTGGTAGACACTGGTGCAGACTATTCGATCATCAGCGGGAGGCTAGCGAAAGATCTCAGGAAAGTGATCACACCGTGGAATGGAACGCGAATTCGAACAGCTGGAGGACACGTTGTAACACCGCTGGGTCGCTGTACCGCAAGAGTGAAAATTCGTGCGTCAACGTTTGTGCTCAGCTGCCTCGTTCTTCGCGACTGTTCGCGTCAGCTGATTATCGGCATGGACTTCCTTCGGGAATACGGTGCCATTATAAATTTCCGTGAGCGCATCGTTACCTTCTCGACTCAAGGCGCAACAGATCGAGACGCTGATAACTGCCGTAGACTTGCGCTGCGTGTTGCTGACGACAGTGTGACGCTGCCACCTCGAGCAACTGTTCCCATCGAAGTCACTTGTGAAGACTTCCAAGACGGCGACGTGGTGGCTGAAAGCAACTTATCACTTCTGCTGCTCCAAGGTGTATGCGCCACCCGAAGTGTTGTGCGCGTCCGTGACGGACAGTCAACGATACTAGCTACGAACTTCAATTACGAGCACCGGCATCTTTTCCGCGGAACCACCCTAGCTTATGAGAACCTGTTGCCGACGTCACGGAGTGCTTCGCGTCCGAGGAAACGCATGAGGATGAGGAATTTCTAGACCACATCGACATTAATTCGACGCTGTCAGACGAGAGAAAGGCTGCACTTCACGACCTTTTAAGGGAGTTAGATCTTGCTTCGCCTCTTCTTCTAAAGTCCGGCAAACACACCTCACGAAGCATCGAATTATTACCGACGATGACGTCCGCCCCATCCGGCAGCAGCCTTACCGCGTTTCTGCGAAGAACGCGAGGCTATTCAGACACAAGTAAAAGAGATGCTCGATGACGGGATTATTCAACCATCCAGCAGCGCTTGGTCCTCGCCAGTCGTTCTAGTGAAGAAAAAAGACGGAACGCTGCGATTCTGTATTGACTACAGGAAGCTTAATAGCGTCACAAAAAAGGACGTCTACCCGCTTCCACGGGTCGACGACTCCCTCGACAGATTACGACGTGCGAAGTATTTTTCGTCCATCGATTTAAAGAGTGGCTATTGGCAAATTGAAGTGGATGAACGAGACCGAGAAAAAAACCGCGTTTGTGACTCCAGACGGACTTTACGAATTCCGAGTTCTTCCCTTCGGCCTCTGTTCTGCACCAGCCACTTTTCAGAGGATGATGGACACAGTTCTCGCTGGCTTGAAGTGGCAAAGCTGCCTTGTCTACCTCGATGATGTGGTCATCTTTTCCGAGAGCTTTGAAGAACATCTGAAGCGTCTCAGAAAGGTTCTGGAAGCCATTCGCACAGCTGAACTCACGCTGAAACCCCAAAAATGCCATTTCGGCTATGAAGAGCTGAAATTTCTGGGACATGTCATTAGTGCGGATGGAGTGCGACCTGATCCAGACAAAACTGCTGCTGTCGCCGCCTTCCCTGTTCCATCAGATAAAAGAGCAGTACGCCGTTTCCTCGGCTTGTGCGCGTATTATCGCCGATTTATCGCCAACTTCTCTAAGATAGCTGAACCTCTTACGCGACTCACCCGAGATGACGTACCCTTTACTTGGGGCGCAGAACAAGATACAGCGTTCACAGAGTTACGACAGAAATGCAAATGGCCCTGTTCTTGCCCATTTTGATGAGGACGCTGCTACAAAATTCATACAGATGCCAGCAACGTCGGACTTGGCGCTGTCCTTGTACAACGACACGGCGGCGTTGAGCATGTGATAGCTTACGCGAGTCGTACTCTTTCTCGAGCTGAGACCAACTATTCTACGTCAGAAAAAGAATGCCTCGCAGTCATGTGGGCGACGACCAAATTTCGGCCTTACCTCTACGGTCGTCCCTTCAAAGTGGTGACTGACCACCACTCGCTCTGCTGGCTGGCAAATCTCAGAGATCCATCCGGCTGTCTCGCACGGTGGAGTTTGCGTTTGCAGGAGTTTGATATTACGATTGTGTACAGGTCAGGACGCAAACACGAAGACGCCGACGTGCTTTCTCGAGCACCTGTGGGGAACGCTGTCAGGGGCTCCGAAGATGAAGATGCCTTTCTCGGAGCAGTTAGTGACTCCGAATTTATGTCAAAGCAGCGGGCAGACGATGAATTACGCCCAGTAATTGATTCCCTGGAAGGCCGCAACTCTCAGGTCCCTCAACACATTGCTCGCGAACTGCCCTCTTTTTGTCTAAGAAGAGGCATTCTTTACAAGAAAAACGCCCGTGGTTGCGACAAAGCCTTCCTACTCGTTGTTCCTACCGACATGCGTGATGAAATCCTCCTTGCGTGCCATGACGAGCCCACGTCAGGACATTTGGGCTATTCGCGAACTCTCGCCCGAGTACGCCAACAGTATTACTGGCCGCGACTATCAACTAGTGTACATCGATATGTGAAAGGCTGCCGTGAGTGCCAGCGCCGCAAGACTCCGCCTGTGAGACCCGCGGGCCTGCTCCAGCCGATCGCACCACCACGGACACCATTTGACCTCGTGGGAATGGACCTTCTCGGGCCCTTCCCTTTGTCGTCCTCTGGGAACAAATGTATTATAGTTGCGACAGATTATCTTACGCGTTATGCTGAAACAAAAGCGTTTACCCCGGCACGGCCTCTGAAGTCGCGCAGTTCTTCGTGCACCAAATCGTCCTACGGCATGGTGCCCCGTCATGCGTGATTACGGACAGAGGGACGTCGTTACAGCACGAATGATGGAGGACATTTTTAAACTGAGCTGCACAAGTCATCGATAAACAACGGCTTATCATCCGCAATCCAATGGACTGACAGAGAGGCTTAACAAGACCATAGCGGACATGCTGTCAATGTACGTGGACGTACAACATAAAACCTGGGACGAGATTCTTCCATACATCACGTTTGCTTATAATACGGCAACGCAAGAAACAACGCGATTTCCGCCTTTCCGACTTGTTTACGGACGCAACGTGCGAACCATGCTCGATGCTATGCTTCCGTGCGACCAAAGCAATGAACTTGCTGAAGATGCTGAGCAATACACTCAATACGCCGAAGAAGCTCGTCAGCTAGCTCGCATAAACACCAGTCACCAACAAGATGCAGACGCACGACGTTACAACCTCCGCCATCGAAATGTCACCTACCACCCTGGGGACCGAGTGTGGGTGTGGATCCCTGTCCGGCGACCAGGCTTATCCGAAAAGCTCCTAAGTCGTTATTTTGGACCGTACAAGGTTCTTAGACGAGTCACAGATGTTACCTACGAGGTATTTCCGGACGGCGCAGCGTCTCTCGTCGACAGCTTCGGCCCGAAACCGTGCATGTCGTTCGGCTGAAGCCCTACTTCACACAGTAGCCCTTGTGGTTTCACGTGCTACGACATGCCGTGACATTGCGTTGCTGCTGCTGTTTGTGTTCTCCTGTGTTTTTATGCCTTTTCTTTTTGCGCTTGGCGCAAGCGTTGGCGAAACTTCCTCATTTGCGCTGCGAGTAGTGGCACTTTCCCTCTTTTGGTTATCTATATCTGCGTGTGTATACCTTCATTTTTTTTATTTACGAGCATCGAGTCGATGCTTTCAAAGGGAGGGACTATTGCCACATGGTTTGCTTGGGTGAGATCGAAGAGTGAAAGAAGACAAAGACGATCTCTCTGAGCCGCTGCTTGAGTAGTCGACTAAACGAGCCCATTTTTATCAAGTTTGTCGAGAGTAACGTGACAATATTTATATTCAGAGACGTGTGCAACCATGGACACGAGATCACTGCAGTGAATCTTATAAGACGGAGTAGATTGGTGCCTTTACATATCTCTTTGATTTCATAAAATATTATCACGCAGGCAACGCAGGTGGTTGAAAAGTTTCGGTTTTGCAGGAATCTGCTACGCTAGGCATAGTCGTGTTCCAAGAGTAGTATCATTATCACATACTGCTGCGCTTCGCTCGACCTGCGAAACTCAATCTAACTGAATTTTATAAAAATAGGGCGTCCATGTAATGTAATGCGCTATTTTGTTTTGTGGGCTAGATTCATGATTATGGCAGAACAGCGCAAGAACAAGGCACAGAGAAAGGCAAAGAACGAAACACAGAGAAATAAATATAGGGGCTGCCCCCTATATTTATTTATTTATTTATTATTTATTTATTTATTATTTGTGCTCTTCTACCATGGTCGTTATAGTAAACTTCAGATATACTTCCGGAGCCCCTGTTTATGTGAGCGAAACGTAAGAACAAACAAATTGTTTGGTTTCAGGTTTAAGAAGAGAAAGTAAAACAATATGTTAACAGGGGGGGCTACGTATCATTATTCTGTTGATATTCAGTCAGATTGCTGCATGTCCATATGTAAGGGAACTGGAAGTACGAAGAAATAGTTTAAAGGTATAAACCATTCGGCAGATCTCACTGTCACACACTTCGGGTGAGGCCCCGCCGATCTAACATCGACGTGCGGCAGACTCACAGGCTTCCACTTTACGCTTCGGCCTGAGGCGCCTGAAAAGTCTCGAAGTGGCACACTTCAAATTTATTTGAAGGTCGCTCGACCCGTGCGCGGTTGCACGTTGTGGTGATGTACGGGCCCGACCGACGCACTCATAGAGCTGAAACGGACATTGGATTGAACGCAGGCAAACATTAAATGCCAGGCAAATCGGACAATGGCAAGGAGACTACGAAAACAACGGAGAGTAAACAACAAAAGTTTGTGCGATGGAGGAGAACAGCTATAAAAAAGTATGCTTTATAAGAACACTACAACAGGTACAGATAAAACACATACGCGGAAACTACCGGAGGAACAAAAAAAATTACGAGAAAATGCTCATGCTCGCGCTTCTTTGTGCGACGCAGCACACACAATTACAATTATTTGAAAGCTGTGTATATAACAGTTGAAAAAAAATCACAATGAAAAGTTCCATATGGACCAGGCCAGCTCTTTGTACACGTAGGGGAGTTGACGGGTGCCGCTGAAGATCTCGCCATCTTAGTACAAGACGAGGGTGTCTGGTATTGCAGCTGGCTCAATACGTTGCGCGGGTCACTCCATATACTCGCCGCCTACTCGAGCCTCGCGACACCGCGGCGACCACGCTTCTTGCTGGTTGCACCTTCGTCGATGCCGATGCATTCCAAAACTCTTTCGGGACGTCCCGTCCCCTCTCGACGTCATCTCTTTTTCCTCGAACACGGGTCCCTCCATTCGGTACAGGTGCAGGGAAGACGCGCCGCCACTGCGTCGCCGGATGCCGTCCTCCAACGCAAAAGCACCTTTCCTTGGACGATGGGGCGCGCGGGTGAGACGAACATTGCAGTTGTTTGTGACACCCACGTACCCCGGTAATCAAGTTACGCAAAACATGTGGAGAGAAAGTGACCGTGCTATAATTTTTTATTGAGCCACGCGTCATGCACACGTCATGATCGAAATACATATGTATATATGTTTGCACGCACAGGCATATATAATGCTAAAGAGCAGCAGATGTTTATATAACAAGTTTTTTTTTGCACTTGCGCAATGACGCTAACAGAAACATGCATCGTGTTTGCGCTCATAAAGAGCGAAAATATGGGCAAGCCTGAGACCTCTATTGATTTTTTTTGTTAAATGTTTGTAAAAGCACCAAAGAATTGCGTTCACAAACACCTAAGATTTCTCGTCATTGACGAGCATTCTTTGGTGCAGTGCAATACACGGATTTTTTTTATCGCTGAGTTGACACGCGCTTTGACAGATAACCCTATGAGACGAAAACAAGGTAGCAGCATCAAACAAGCGCTTTATTGGTCCTCGGAACTAAAAGGAACACACTGAGTGAATAAACTTTACAGCATCACTCAACTAGACATAGACGGGAAGGTTCCGAACACAAATCGTACACACTGCAGCTTATAAAGGTATCCATAAAAGAGCCTGGTGGCACTAGCTTCATTTCGAAGGTTTTGGCTCGCAACATTCATCCAATAATCAATTTAAATAGCCCGCCTGTGCAGCGCGGCGCTGCGCATGCCTTGCCGGTCTTGTCGGTGCGAGGAGGTTTGAGCAAGTTGATGGTTGGTAATTATTCATCTTGGTAAAGTGCTGCATGCATGGGGACGATGGACGAAACGGAAAAACAAACAGAAGCGTTGTCCTGTTTGCATTTTCCAATTCGTCCGTCGTAACCGCTCGCGCTGCACTTCTTATTTTACTGCGTAGTACCACAAAACACCTACCAGTAGTACGACATTCCTTCGCGGTTCGAAGGTGCCAAGGCTCGCAGCGTCCTGACGGCTACTGAGAGCTGAGTACGCTCCAGTACGCGCAGTAATGTTCGAAAGCCTGACGCAGTCATTGAGACTTGGTATCGACTTGAAATGCCGTAACTCAAACGGGAACTTGAGAAGTTGAGGGCAAGTATCTTGAATCACCCTATCTGCCATTTCAGATGACACATCACGCAATATAACGCGACAAGAGTTGTCTGGACATGCATTATCAGATATAATAATAGTAATAATAATACCTGGGGTGTAGCGTCCCGACACCACCATATAATTATGAGAGACGCCGTAGTAAAGGGATCCGGAAATACCGACCACCTGGGGTTCTTTAACGTGCACCCCAATCTCAGCACACGGGCCTACAGCATTTTCGCCTCCGCCGAAAACGCAGCCTGGGTTCCATCCCACGACCTGCGCGTCAGCAGCCGAGTACCTTAGCCACTAGACCACACCGCAGCGGGGCCCACATATAAGAGAGCAGGCTGTACCTCCGGGCAACGTTGCTCCGGGTTACAATAAGCTTCGCCACATACGAAAGGCCTGTAAATGCAGCTTGCATACTAATATTAAACGATGGAATTATT
This sequence comes from Rhipicephalus annulatus, assembly GCA_013436015.1. Taxonomy (NCBI): domain Eukaryota; kingdom Metazoa; phylum Arthropoda; class Arachnida; order Ixodida; family Ixodidae; genus Rhipicephalus; species Rhipicephalus annulatus. The sequence continues at coordinate 138,092 of WOVY01013837.1, read as the reverse complement.
TGAAGACGCAAACATTATGTCAGCATGGAAGACGCAGTCTTCTGGGAAGCCGAATCTTCGCGGTGTCATGCTCCTATAGTACTACTGCACGGGGTTAGATAAAACCCAAGTCCTCATGTAAAATATGTACCGTTCGTGAGGCGCCTCAATTTTTCTCATGTCCGAAATCTGCCTTTTCCGAATGCACATTTGTCTTTGAAAACTTCAGTATATCACCTTAACACCTCGACGAAGGTAATACATAAAGTATTTGCTCAATATAAGTACATAACTGAACACGCAAAAAAACGAGATAAATAAGTGTTACATATACATCAGCACAAGTACACAGACCTAAATTATACAATATAAAATTATACGAGTCTATAAGTGTGTTGACACGAGGCATTTTTATTGTGAAAATTGTGCAGTGACACATTCTTCATAAACGTACTAGGGCAAGTGATTGTGCTCCTTTCAATTTGTAGTGTAATGGCAAATGGAAAAAGTAACCGTTCACATGCGAGAGTGGCCCCAGGGGCTACAGAAGTATACTTGAAGTGTGGGGGTGACGTTTGGGGGCAGTGGGCGTTCATACATATCTGCTTTTACTAAGATGAGAAAAGGAGGGGGAGGAGTTTGTAGCAGCTCTTAGTGAGGTGGTGACAGCCCACACTGCCCCCACCCCCGGTTCCGGAGCCCCAGGGTGGCCCACTTGAAAAGAGTGTCTTGGGCGATGAGATGTTTTGGCTGCGGGGAGGATATAGGGTGGTTGAGTAAGTAAGTTACGTGTAATAAAACTTCTGGAAGTATGAAAGGGTTTCATTGTGATGGCATTGTACAAAGGAAAGCAAATTATATTCCTTTTTTAAGAAAGATATGCTCACATCAAAATGAATGAACCTTAATTGTGGCGCAGTTTTGTATGACTTAGAGTGCATTAGTGAGATATATTTGTCGTCGATTCGATATGGTAAATGCATGTACCAATTTTCATTGGATTCTGGTGGGCCAGTAGTTTAACTGTTTTGGGGTGCATTTTGGATGACACTTAAAAAAACTAGTGATTGTTAGGAGATGAAATCTTGTTTGTGAAGTGTGTTTCCCGAAAAAGTTAGATATATAGCATAACACGAGGTACAGCTGCCCAATTCTTCAGCGATCATGCACAGCGGCAGCTTTTTTGTTTGGTAGTGCCAAAATGATGGAACAAAGTTTCAAGAAATTGTTTAGCGGGCATGTGCTTTGTAGACGTACACTTGTCCTCTTCCTTTTTGGAACTTATTTCAATCATATGGTAAAGATACATGGAAAACGCTGCCTCTTGCGCACGATAGTTTTGGGCGGCTACACTAGTAAGACTGCACAGCTCCCACGGGAACGTTATTGATTGTATATTGGCAAGAAAATACCATGCCCACAAGAAAATTTTGTCAGTTTGCATTTCTCAGCATTAAGTTTAAGTAACGGTCACACCATTGCTATAAACAGTTAGTGTCCTCCTGAGTTAAGTCATCATTACGTGTGTTAGTAATTGTTCTATAATTGATGCAGTTATTTAACATTCCTGTTTTTAGAAACATTAGAATGGGTACATAATGAGATTTTATGTCTTAATTTTTGTAGCTTTTTAACAAGAACAGTTTGGGTACTGTGTGGAAAGAAAATGTATCACACATGAAATGATTCGAATGCTTTAAAAACACGAGCAATGTTGACTACATGTCATGCACATTGCTTCAAAAATTTTTCTGTAGGTTAACTATGTTTCATATTTAGCAAAATCTAGTGCAGCTGGAAAATAGTGCTGAGGCAATATAACCAGAACATAGGAGTCAACAGACATGGCTTCAATTTTGCGGAACTAAAATATTTAAAAAGTAATGGTTGTATACTTCGAGTCGTCTCAAGCCTTAGAAATGACTTCTAAGGAAAGGTCTTCTTCTAAAGTCTGTTTCTTAGGGCTCTACATGACAGAGCAGCACAAATTGGCTGAATTCGCTCCACAGTTAATCCTTTTGATTACTGATCTGGACATTGTGATTTCTCAGGCATTTAGTGTTTGCCTCTTTCAAAAATTCACCTACAAAGTGCAATCTTACCCCAAAACAAATAAGTGGCACATTTTTATAGCAGTAGCAGTGGTGAGCAGTGGTAAAACAAAGAATATCTCTGGAGCCAACATTTCAACCCAAGTGCTTGTGCTCATTAGTTGCTGCCCTGACAGACAAGTTTCCTTCTCAAAACATTGGCACTCTAGCAGAATTCTTTGTTTGAGCACTGTTGATCACCTAAAGGCTCTATATTCCCATCATCATCAGCCTGACTACGTCCACAAAGGCCTCTCCCATGCTCCGCCAGTCAACTCGGGCCTGTGCTTCCTGCTGCCAATTTATACCCGCAAACTTCTTAATCTCATCTGCTTATCTAATCTACTGTCTCCCCCTAACCCGCTTGTCTTCTCTGGCAATTCAGTTAGTTACCCTTAATGACCAGCGGTTATCCTGTCTATGCGCTACATGCCCGGCCCATGTCCATTTCCTCTTCTTGATTTCGACTATGATATCCTTAACACCCGTTTGTTCCCTAATCCACTCTGCACTCTTCTTGTCTCTTAAGGTTACACCTACCATTTTTTTTCATTGCTTGCTGCGTTGTCATCAATTTAAGCTGAACCCTATTTGTAAGTCTCCAGGTTTTTGCTCCGTAGCTAAGTACCGGCAAGATGCAGCTGTTATATACCTTCCTCTTGAGGGATAGTGGCAATCTACCTGTCATAATTAGAGAGTGCTTGCCAAATGTGCTCCACCCCATTCTTATTCTTCTAGTTACTTCAATCTTGTGGGTCGACTTCGCGGTTATTACTATTCCCAAGTAGACATAGTTATTTACAAATTTAAGTGCACTATTACCTATCTGAAAGCGCTGCTCTCTTCCGGGGTTGTTGTACATTACTTTCATTTTCTGCAGATTATTTTAAGACCTACTTTTCTGCTCTCCTTGTCTAACTCCGTAATCATGAGTTGCGATTCGTTTCCTGAGTTACTCAGCAATGCAATGTCATCGGCGAAGCACAGGTTACTAAGGTACTCTCCATTAACTCTTATGCCTAACTGTTCCCATTCTAGGCCTCTGAAAACCTCCTGTAGGCACGCGGTATATAGCATTGGGGAGATTGTATCCCCCTGCCTTACACCCTTTTTGATTGGTATTCTGTTGCTTTCTTTATCAAGCACTATGGTAGCAGTTGATCCCCTGTAGATTTCTTCCAGGATATTTATCTGTGCTTCGTTGACGCCCCGATTCTGCAGTGTCTACATGACTGCTATTTATACTGAATCAAATGCCTTCTCTTAATCTATGAAGGCTATGTATAGTGGTTGGCGTTATTCTGAGCATTGCTTTATTACCTGATTGATTCTACTATTCTACTACTGAATCTACTAGTAGCTCTCCTCTGGCGTTTCTAGTACCGATGCCATAATCTCCTACTGCCTGGTCTCCAGCCTGCTTCTTCCCTACCTTTGCATTAAAGTCTTCCATCAGTATAGTATACCGTGTTTTTACCTTACTCATTGCCAATTCCACGTCTTCATAGAAGCTTTCAACTGACGCGTCATCATGGCTGGATGTAGGCGCGTAAGCCTGTACCACTTTCATCTCTTATTGAGTTTAATTACGATACTTACCACCCTTTCATTAATGCTATAGTATTCCGCTATGTTGCCAGCTGTGTTGCTGTGGATAAGGAACCCTACTCCTAGTTCTCTTCTGTCAGCCAAGCCTCGATGGCAAAGGACGTGGCCGTTCTGTAGCACTGTACAGGCCTCATCTGTCCTCCTAACCTCACTGAGCCCTATTACATCCCATTTATTGCCCTCTAGCTCCTCGAATAGTACAGCTAGACTTGCCTCACTAGATAAGGTTCTAGCGTTAAATGTTGCCAAGTTCTGTTGCCAAGTTCAGGTTCCAATGCCAGCCTGTTCGGATCCAGAAATTCTTTGCACCCTCTGCTGCGTTGCAGATCTGACTGCCGTCGTCAGTTGCTTCGCAGCTGCTGGGGACTGAGGGCTGTGAGTTAATTGACGTATGCATGTGGGAAGTAGTGGCCAGATACTGCACCAGGGTGGCCAATCCTTCTCTGGTGAGGGAGTGCGTTAATGGCGGTGGTCCCCGGTGAGGCCGCACCGCAGGCCTCTTAGTACAGTGCCATCGCCACGTGGATTTTTTTAGGGGCGAAGCTCCTTAGGGCGTGGGCTGTGCATCCCCTGTATGTAGCCACCTCTAGTTTAGTTCTTGCAGTGTTCACTAGATGGCGGTACCGTCCCCTGTATGTAGCCACCTCTAGTTTAGTTCTTGCAGTGTTCACTAGATGGCGGTACCGTCTCCTGTATGTAGCCACCTCTCGTTTAGTTCTTGTAGTGTTTACTAGATGGTGGTACTTGTAGCTGATGATGAAAAGATGCAAGATGTTATAAACTAGAAAGCGGTACTTGTAGTTGATGAAAGACGCGAGATCTTATAAAATAGGAATGATGTCACATATGGCGCGTGTCATTGGTTGAAGGCAATCGTTCGATTTAGTGCGGCGACGTACGCTAGGGGGAGCGATGTAATAAAATCGAGTGGGCAAAATGTACAGAGGATTCATGGTTTACCAAGTTTACCTCCGGAGCTTCGCCCACTCATCATCATTCACTTCGTGGATATGGCGGAATTTTTTATCCGGTTGGGAACTGCGCGGCCCCGGAATTCGAACCACGGACCTCTTGCATGCTAGGCGGATGCTCTAACCACTATGCCATCGCCGCCGTTCGGTATATTCCCATACTGAACTTTTATTATTGGGATATATGGCACTATAGAAAGCTATCTTTTCATTGGCGCTTCTTTGATGGGTAGTGGAAGGTGTGAATCACACTGTCAGTTTGGGTAAACGGAAATGTCTTGTGGGTCTCTTCTGTGTGCCTGCAAGAATACAAAAGTAATGCCAGTAAAGTTTTATATGGGGGCAAAGCTCTAAATTTTCAGTCCCCCCTGTGTATATTGCACAAAAACACTTCTCATTATAGCTTGTAATTTTTTTGAAATTTTAGTGAGGTTAAAGGATGTAATTTTTGAAAATTTTGTGTCAATACTTTCGTTCTATGCCAAGTCTTTGGTGTATAGTTCTTCCTGGAAATTTTTTTGGGGGGGAGGGAAGGGTCATTTTTTGGGAAGGGCCATTTTGACTGCCTCTTGGTTATATTTTTCTTTGACGTTGTTGGTATGCAGAACATTTCAAGAACAATTTGGAGCTGTATTATAATCTTGCTTTTCATCTGTCTCTTCATGCAGCTTTCTGTGGATTTGCGGCAGTATCTTGTAAGTAACTTTGCAAATTCAAACATCAACATAGTTATCTTGTCAGCATAAATATAGCTTGATCTGATATTTGTTCTAGTGCAATTGTTTGTGAAAATATCTGAAACTGTTTCGTCCATCTGCTACTGCCTTGTGTATGCTAAGGCATCATGGAAGGTGTGTGTTGTAAGAGGACTAGGTTTTTGGTATTATATGTAAGTGTGGTTGAAGGCAAAAAAAATCCAGAGGGACAACGCGGACGAAAGTGAAAAGTGATTGAAACACTCGTAAAAGGATGTTTCGACTCGCACATGGGAGCCTTGTTCACAAGTGAAATGAAAGGATGTGTCAAATAGTTTGCTCATGTATGCCTTATTTACGGGACAGGGACGAGAGCAATCTGTCTTCAGTGTAAGCGCTCTGCTTGTGTGATATATTCAAGCGTACATAAGCCAAATTGCTTGACACATGTTTTCATTTCACTCGTGAACAATGCTCCTGTGCCACGCCAAAACGCCTTTTTCAGAGTGTTTCAATCACTTTTCACTTTGGTCGACGCAGTGCCTCCGGGATTTTTTTTACCTTGTATCAATCCCAACCAAACAGGCTTCTCTCAAACTTTAAACTTCTATATCCAAGGCCATCCTCTGAGCCGACACTGGTGTGCTGTATTTGTACAACTGTATTAAATAGCCCTAGGTTTTCGTTCCCCATTGCACTGTGATGAACTGTAACAAGTGTGCAGCTTTTCTTCTTAGGTGACCGCATTGGAGCATAGGCCACTAGTTGTCTCATAATGAGCAAGCTGAAATTGTACAAGCCCAAATCACCGAAGGAGTGGTTCAGTGAAATTACAACCAGCCACCAGGATGTGATATTGAAGGAAGATTTTTCTGCATTTTTGAGCTCACTTTTCACAGATTTTGATGAGCTCTCAGCCGGAGAAAAAGAACATGCAATTACCTTATTGTTTGAGACATTTGATTGTGACCATAATGGAAAAATAGATTCTTCAGAATTTGAAACACTGTGGACTCAGTGGGTGCAAGTCATACTATGCCCAAAGTCAGCCCTTATTGTTGTTGATGTGCAGAATGATTTTATCTCTGGAAATAATTCAGTGACAAATCTTGATGAAAACAGAGACCCTGTAGGCATTGTGCCCATCATTAATGACCTTGTAGAAAATGTCCCGTGGAAACGTATTGTGTATTCACAAGACTGGCACCCACAAGACCACATTTCATTTTTTGAAAACAAAGACCGTCGACCTTTCCATGCCAGTAGCAAAGTGAATGCTGGAGATGCCAAAGTTTTTGATACTGTGATGTTTGCTGATGCCGTGTGCCGCACTGGTTGCATTGAGCAAACGCTGTGGCCTGCACACTGTATACAAGATACATGGGGGGCAGAACTGCACAAAGACCTCAAAGTTTGTGACGGTGCACTGATAATACGCAAGGGCAGTAGCCCAGATGTGGACAGCTATTCTGCATTCTGGGACAATGGCAAGCGCTCATGTACTATTCTTGAAAAAAAACTGAAGGCACAAGAAATCACTGATGTTTTTGTGTGTGGACTAGCCTATGATGTTTGTGTGGCCTCCAAAGCATCGCATGCCTTACAGTTGGGGTACAGGACTATTATTGTAGATGATGCTTCATGTGGCACTAGTGCAGCAGCCACAGAAGCCACAAAAAGCCGTTTAGCTGCACAGCATTGCATGGTGTTGAGCAGCACAAAGGTAGAGAAACTGGTCTCTCATGGCTTGAGGCCACTTCATTTAGGTATTCAGCTTGCGGTGGCCATCGCAGCCAAAAACAAATGATTATCTTTTTTTTGCTTCATCCAGTGATAAAATTTGAACTCTAAGATTGATCTCTAATGGTTCCTGTTGTCTTGGCATTTCAGCTTTGTTAGAGGTATTCTCACCTTTGTTGCTTCTGAGCTGGTTATGAGAGTGTAAACACCCAGCACTATGTTTGCCATATTTGTTGTCCACCACTGTCAACCATGTATGTCAAAGCATGATTGGTAAGAGGCCAGTGCTTCTGAGTGCAGTTACTAGTAAGCAGAAGCTAGCAAACCTATTTAAAGAGGGATGCCATGCAAAGGCAGATCATAATCTGCTTAACTGAGTTAAGTGAAATGGTTTATTGTTTTTTTATTAAAATGCATATTCAATTTTACTGATCTGATATTAACAAAAAAATTTTCTGTGTCATCATATAGAGTAGTTTAGCATTGGAAAATGTGCATTCGAAAATTGTATATATTATATTGTTCGTAAATAGGAGCATTATAACAGATCTGAAGTTAATAATAAGGCAGCCACTCACTTCATATGCCATTTGGGCTAAAATGTCATCACCTGAAAACAAGTGTTGTTGCGTTGCCACCATAGTTCAAATATATTTCTCGTTTGTTGGGAGCATGTTTTTTAGAAATGTGTCAAGTGCCTTATCTTCTTCCTGGCGAAATTTCACTCCAGAGACCCCATTGGATGCAGCCTCAGTTTGGAAGTTACAGTTTTCATATAAACTTGTTTCCAGGCCAAAATGTGCCAACTGAAAAAAAATTAGGAGGTTGAAAAATAGGCTACCTTCAAGTTTCCTTTTATAATTTCTCCTGTTGTTATCTATTAGAAGTTTAGGCCACATCTCAATCTGGATTTGCTACTAATATTACTTATTTTCCCACACTCTGCTGTATACTTGGTAGGTTGTTCATGGCTTAATACTACAAAAACCTATCTTTCAATTAGGGACTGTCACGCCGCATTTCATTTTTCTTGTACTCCGCAGCTGTATTTGGAGCACATTGTTTTCAAGTGCTTTTGACAGCAATTGCCTTCCTATATTCTTTTCTGTAGTGAAGATATCACTCATACTGTATAGTTCATTCTTTATTCACTGAGAAAGCCAAACAATGTCCATTTTAGAGTGCTTGTTTTTTTTTGCAAAATCAATATTTCAGCCCCGCATTCCTGCATAACAACTAGAGCCTTTTCATCTTCAATGACTACCATTTCAGTCTTATCTGACAAAAGCTGTTAGTGTTTATAATACTCCTGCCTGTACTGTGGGAATATTGCATTGTGTGTGAAGTAGCCATATGTCTTGTCAGACACAACATGTGAGTCAGTAGATGATTCTGAGTCAGTAGATGATACGTGTACTAGTGATATACAGTAAACTCCGGTTGAAATGAACTCTATTAAGAGGAATTCTTTCTTCAGACAAACAACACAAGAATATTTGTTTGGTTCCCCATAAACTTTTTGTTCGGTTCCCCATAAAAAAAGAACCGCATAACAGGCCTCCTCTATTAAAATGAACTCTTGCAGCGACTGACAACAAGAGGGAAGGGATTCTGGGCAACGAACATTATAGTCCTGGTGGAGGCGTTCAGGCGGACAAGAGAAGGCGAAAAAAAATAAAAAATACGGTCCTGGCGCAAACACGCAAAGCTAATTGAGATGTGGAGGGAGGAATCGAGATTAGTGGAAACGAAAGTTCAGCGCATAAAGCTGGTATCTCCCTCACCCCTAGCCTGTAGGTGGAAAAAGGGCAGACTTTTAAACAGCAAAGAAAGCAGCAAAAAGCATTCGTTCTTTTGTATTCTCCTTGTGCTCTTCAGTTTCCCAACAGGAGCACAAAGGAGAACAGAACACATGAGCTTGGCTAAGGGAAAAATGCAAGGGAAGTGGGGCAAAAAAAAAGCCAAATGAAAGTGAAAAGGGAACAAAGGTTGTCTGTGCATAATAATAACATGAAACCGAAACAACATATGTGGCATTAGCACTCCCATCAGGGAGTCAGATGCATTGTCATTGCCATCACACAACAATGTCTGAGCACATGTGGTCAGTTTGCATTGTTTTACATAAGGCCTTTGTGCATCGTATCTGTTCACAGTGAAATGCAGCAAATCCTTATGTGCCATTTTAATTATAAAAGTGCATAACAAAGGAAGGTCATATTGCATACTAAATATGGCGTGTCTTTTTCGTGTGCTCGAGGCTTATGATCGTGAGTGCCATAAACGGAGATCTTCAGCTGCACCTTGTTCAGGAAAAGTTACAGCAGGCTGAAAATAAGATAATATCCAAACCTCAAAGAAAAGCTTGCAGACTTTCCATAAGCAACTTGACGTATATTTGCTTTTTCAAGGTAACAGTATGCAATGAGGGCATATCCAAAAGTGATAGAAAAGCCAGTAAAACAGCCTCTCAGAAGGTGAACACCCAGAAGAATAAATTTTTTATTCTTTCAAGAAAAATTGTGCTTGTTTTTTCCTTTTTGTTTTTTATGGTCGTCAAGATATGGGCGTGCCACAGTTGTATTGTTAAAATGTGGTAGCTATTTATTTATGAGCATATTTATTATGAACTCGCAAAATCAAGTACTCGTTAGATTAGTATAAATACTCTGCTTGAAAGCATAGTTTTTAAGCCATACAAATGCTTTTCTCGTTCCTTTTCTCCTCACTGTAGGTAAACTTCATTCAGAGTTTTCAAACAACATATTTAAACATGCTTGGCATGGTTAGCGTTTAGTTTTTGAGGGCACTTCTAATACGACAAACAAATGATCGTGGTCCCTTGGAGTTTGTGTTTAAGGGAGTCTACTATACTACTGTATATATTTGTATCTGCTTTTAGTCTGCCTCTGTGCCAACCTTATGTCAAGTCTAATTATTTTTTCAAGTGTATTTTGCTTACATTGTGATCCATGGTTGTCTTTGTGTTACCAAAAATGGTGCCTCATCACCATTTTGCAATGCCAAGTGTTGATTGTTACATTGGTTTTTAGATGGAACATTTTGTTCAAGCTATTTTATAGAATACCTTTGCAAATGTGATTTTTTTTCTCCTTTCTTGTTAAAACGTGTCAAAAGCATTTCCATATCTGGCAAAAACTGTGCTTCGAATTATGTACATTGAACAAAAATTGGCTTCATGAAATGTGAGAATTCATAATATATCAGGTTTTTATGTGCATTAACTTTATGTGATGTGATATCTGTGATGGTACCTGCATTTGCATGGAGAAAGAATCATCATTTCTACCAGTATTTTACCGAACAAATATTAAAGTGAGTGTATAAAATTGCAACAGAGTTTTGTTTGCATCTGAGCTTAATTGCAAGACACTTCAAGTGGTTACTTGTGTATATTTTCTACTGCACATTTTTCTATTCTGGTGCCAAACAGCACATTTTTTTACTGTATATTATGCTTAAATTGTAACAGACAAGTTATGATGACAGGGAAAGAGACAAGATGAAGTTGATGTTTTACATTTCAAATGCCTAAATGTTCCTTGATACAGCATTCACTCATAGAAATCACAATAGCTGAGCACTATACTGGTGTGTGTGAGTGTGTGTCCACGCCCAGACATGTGTGTGTGTGTGTGTGTGTGTGTGATAGAGAGAAAGAGAGTGAACAAGTGACGACTTGGAAGGGGCCCTAGCAGGCTTGGGCATTGCAGTTGAAGAAATGCTGCTAGTAAATTGGTCAGTGGTGCTTGTGTCTGCTGTAATGCCTGGGAGTCCAAACCGAACTTCATTGAGTCTGCAAAGTATTCAAGCTGGTGTCATCCGATGCAAGTGGCATCAATATCGATAGACTGGTTGATGCCACCAGAGTCGAAACCAGCGAGCGTGCCAGTCTGATGCAATCGACAGCACCTCTGCGGTGTGTCTTACACAACGCCTGGCAGGTCCTCTCACCCATGGGTCCGGCAGCGTCACAAACAGCGAGCGAGCCAGCCTGATGCAACCGACAGCATCTCTTGCAGTGCGCCTTACGCTACGCATGGCAAGCCCCCTTCCCCACAGGTCTGATTCCAGCCAGTCTAATGCATTTGTTAGCGTCTTTTGCGGTGCATCTGATGCAATGCGCAGCAAGTCCCCTCACCCACAGGTTCGATTCCAGTCAGTGACGAGCGGCGGTTCATGACTGGAGGCTGCGAACTATTCGTTGATGCAAGAGATCTCCAGGGCCTATGAAAGAACCATGCAGCGCAAAAAGAGAGAGAGCAACCGAAGAAATCTCAGGTCATTATCGAAAGCTGTCGACCTCAATGCTGAATATGTAACGCCTCTGTTTATACTGTACATAAATTGTTCCACTTTAGTGTCTCTTATAGGGCCCGTCAACAGGCTCCGACTTCTTTTTTATACACCCCCCAAACAAGCTCAGTAATTCGTAGAGTAGATTACAGCGATCACGTTTTCTGAATATTGCAAAGTTGCGTGCCGCGCACAGTCTCCATTTCTAAAAACGATTCCCGTGCTCCTTTTCTACACCTGACAGATCTCCTTGCATGTGCAGTGACAACAACTCGGTGACGTGACGCAGCACGCAGCTCGTCGATTGATCTAGACCAGGTCTCAACAAACAGCAGTGAAGTTGACGACAGTTCCTGTTCCCACCCACAGCTACGACAGAGCTATTCAATCATACGAGTTGTGAAACTTTCCATAGGCTCCATGCATCGAAATCGGGACACTTCACTGACGCAGTCTTTGGAATGATGATGTGATGGCGGCCGGCCCCTTTGCAACAAGGGAACACACAAAGTGGTTTGGCCTTAATAAAAAGCAAAAGAAAAAAAAGGATCCACATTCTTAAACGACAAAGGCAGGAGGTGTGCACATAATGGTCTAGGCCCTTAGTCCGCCGTATAGTTGCCCACCTCCCAGTAAGCCGCCTTTTGGTGGCTGCCATGGCCATCTTCATCGAGCATTTGGTGGAATCAGCCCAAGCGCCTGTGGGAAAGTTGTGCCCTTCACCGGAGCAGTTGGGAGACTCCTGCAACGAAGAACGAAGTGCTACTGCGTCTCACTTTCTACGCCGCAAACTCTGCACAGGTTGCTGACAACAGTGCCATCGAACTTTCTGCGGTACTCGAGAGTGCGAAGAACCCCAGCTCTCCTCTCGTACAGGAGGCTGCTGCCAATGCTGTTATCATATAGGTGCGACCCACAGATGTTGTTCTGGTGTTTTCTGTAACACTCGAGGGTGGATTTTGCCTTCATAGCTTCTCGCCATCGGGTTTCTTCTGCTTCTGTGACTCGCAGGCGGACCTCGACTGCCCACTTTGCCACAGTTTCAGGAGGACTGGCTCCTGCAAAAAAGCCATACTTTTTCTCCAGCTGGTAGAGTCATCATGTCCAGTCAGTCCTCATGCATATGTTGCTGAAAGATACTCTAACACGTGGCGCGCCCACCGAGTGTGTCGCATGAGCGTGAGACGACCCTGATAGGCAATCTCGCTGTGTCGCTGTGTCGCTGTGTCGCTGTGTCGCTGTATTCCTGCACATATCCAGAGGTGGCTCTGACATCTCCCTGTATCGCCTCATTGGCAACTCGACAATGGGAACCAAGCACTCCATGGCTTACCTCTCTCTGCTGACGCTCCAACCACTCGCGTGTCGTTGGCTATATGCACACTACCGTGTTTCCAAACGTCCGGCCCGGCATACGAAACATTTCCCATAGGTCCCGGATCATTTGAAAGTGGTTGCAATTAGGCATTGGCGACGGAGGATTCATTGAGCCTGCGGCACAGTCTGTCAAATCATAGCCTCGCGTAGACTGTATTATGCTGCATCCACAGTGAACACTGATATCCTGTCAACAAAGAAATAAGATTCATACGTCTATGTCTATCAATAAAATTTAATTGACATCCTAATAATGTGTCATCATAACAGTCTAGAGTGTCCACATATTATTAACTTCGTATATGCACTTCTCCCTTAGACGAAAACTAGACATCGCAACTGATGTCGCATATACATGCTCTCAACATCAAGTGCATCGCGGAACGTTGTCTTTCAAAACCGGTTTAGTTGACGTTTAGAATGATAAATATATACTGGCATGTAAAATCTAAAAAGTACTCGGACATAAATGGACATTTAACGTTCGAGCGTGCGTAATGCATACACTTACATGCACAAGGAAATGAAGAGTGTGAATGAACATAAAATTAACATGCATGGCACGTTAGTGCTGCCGCACATGATAGGGAGAAATCATGCAGGCCGAAGGTACTTTCAAGTGTAAAGCCCTTTAGGGGCCTGGGCTTTCGTCGCTTGGCGTAACGCAAGCAAAACCACATGAAAAATATAAAAAGTTAAGCAAGTGAGAAATATAAATTCAAAAGGAAGAAATAAAAATAAATAGAAAGGGCAAAAGAAATAGATTAAGAAATAAAAAATAGAGACATCAAAACTTAAAAAAGAAAAAACGAGAAAGGAGGGAAGAAAGCATCAAGAGAAACAAAGCAGACTTTCCAGCTTTCCACTTTCTTCAGGCTTGCTGCATGCATACATAATTTTGTGTTTGAGACCTACGCTCCCACTGCAGTCTGCCTCTTGGCTAGTGTGCCATACTTATAGAAAGTATCAATAACGTGAGGCTGGCCTTAGATATGTCGTCTGACAGCGATCCAGCCAGCCTCGCCCCGCCGCAGTGGTCTAGTGGTTAAGGTACATACTCGGCTGCTGACCCGCAGGTCGTGGATTCGAATCCCGGCGTCGGCAGGTGCATTTTCGATGGAGGCAAAAATGCTATATGCTGGTGTGCTCAGATATGGGTTAAAAAGCCCCAAGTGGCTGAAATTTCTGGAGCCCTCTACTGCGGCATCTCTCCTAACCTTGTGGTGGTGTTGATTGTTTTTCACGTTCTGAGCTGGGACAAGGAATCGAGGAAGAAGAAGAGCGCGAGGGAGGGACGCGGGGACGCTCAAGTGACAGCAGAGCGCTTCCGAGCGCAGTTAAATAAACAAGTATTTTTGCCTTATACCTTAAAGACGGAGCTGAGTCTGATCGCAGTGTCTGGAACGCCATCGTCTTAATATTGGTGCCGAAGAACCAGGATTGAAAACCAGGACCCTACGGATGGCTACCAGTCAAATGCAGCGGCATGGAGCGACTGAAGTCGAAGAGGACGTCGCGGCGAGCACAGAACACGAGGATTATAAACGAGGCTAGTGAGCTCTTCGCTAACGACTCTGCCTCCTATGACCAGCTCAACTCCATATATGAGAGGCTGAAGGCTAATAACGAAGAGCTTAAAAACCAGAACAACGAGATTGAGCCGCATATACCTGACGAGAAGTTCGAAGTCGAGTATAACGCTGTTTTACAATATGAGGACAGTGCTACGCGCATTCTCGCAGAGATTCTCAGCAAGAAAGATCGCATGCTAAGGACATCGACCGGAACTCAAGAAACAGTTGCCCAGACAGTCGCAGCAACATCAGACGGAACTGGAGTTAAATTGCCTAAACTGACAATAGCTCCTTTTTTTGGAGACCTATGCAAGTGGACTGAATTTTGGGAACAATTTTATCAAATTGTTCATAGTAACAATTGCATCACTGCCACAGAGAAGTTTCATTACCTGCAACTGTATCTTAAAGAAGACGCTGCATCAGTAATTGCGGGTCTTCCGACGACAGAAAGTTGCTACAGTGATGCCATCAAAATGCTACAGAAGCGATTTGGGGACAAGACTCGCCTGGAGCAAGAATACTTTGCCAAGCTACGGATGTTAAGCCCTGTCCGTTCATCGACTGACACCAAAGCGCTACGCAGCTTGTACGACCAAGTTCTCGTGAATATCCGAGGCTTAGAGACTTTGGGTGTGCACAAGTCGTCATTTTTGTCAATGCTCTGCGACATCCTATTGCGTGCTTTTCCACGGAATATAGTCGCGCAGTATCATCGATCATGTGCGGTACAGTTGGCATATGACTCGAGAGCTGAAGCTACACCCGTGTGATTGGACCGTGTGCTCAACTTCCTGTGTATTGAGCTAGAAAGCCTGGAGAAGAGTGATTTTAAGGATGCCAAAGGACGAGAACATGGAGCACTCCCAGTGGCCAGTCAGTCGACGTACTCTCGGCGTGTGAAACCGACCTCATCTGTGCTTCACAGCAACTCGGTACGAGAAAAAAAGGACAACTGCGCATTCTGCTCGTCCAGCCATCACAGATCGGAAGCCTGCAGAGCTGACTTGTCACTGACGCAGAAGAACGAACTGCTTTCCAACGACAAATGGTGTTTCCGCTGCACCACCAAAGGACATCGGGCACGGGACTGCAAAAGGAGGATTTCCTGCTCCAGATGCCAAGCTCGACATGCTACAAGCATGTGTGATCCCAATAGGTGTTCGCGGAAGTCAGACTATGCTTACAAAAACTACGAAAAAACTATGACAGTCTGCGCATCACTTGGAAGAAGACCCATCAAGGAAGGCTCTACCACTTGCATTTTTCTTCAGACTTTCGGAGCATGGGTCATAAATGATGACACCTGCCGCTACATACGAGGCGTTTTTGATGGTGGCACTCAGAGGGCTTTCGTAACTGAAGATCTGTCCAAGCACCCCAAGCTGAAAAGCGTGGGAGCAATTCGAATAGCCTTCAATACTTTCGCAAGTACATCGGACCAAGAGGCTAAGAGGCGCCGCATAGTAGAACTACGACTGCGAAGCCAGTTTTCCGACGCCGAAATGGTCTTAACTGCAATACAGATCCCAAGCATCTGCGAAGACATCGCAGAGACTGCAATAGACGTAGCCTTCGTTGCGTCTTTCAAGAAGCTGGGAAACGATGTTGCCGATGAGCTCCAACATCCATCTATCATAACTATTAGTGGCATCAGCGTACTTATCGGGTCCGATCAGATGTGGAAAGTGTTGACCGGCGAAGTTTAACGGTGCGAAGGCCACGAATCATTGATCGCACTGAACCCCAAGCTTAGATGGACCTTCCAGGGAAGCACATCGCACTTGGTGTCCCGACCAAATACTTCATAAAAGATGGTGTGCGTGCTAAAAGCCCAAGCTACCAATTCGGACGAGATTTTGCGCTCCTTTTGGAAACTTGAAAACATAGAAAATACGGACACGATAAACAAGCCACCTGAAATGAGCAACACCATGAAGCATTTTGAGCAAACGATTAGCTTTACAAACGGAAGATATGAAGTGACCCTCCCTTAGAAGAATAATTTCGAGCTTGCAAGCAACAGGCAAGTAGCTGTTACTCGATTGTACAAGCTTGTCAACTGTCTCGACTCCAGGAAAGGACTGCTCGAAACGTATGACCGTACCATAAGGGAGTACTTGAGGGCAGGACACGCCGAAGTAGTCAGTGACGTACCTGCAGAGGTGACGAAATTATATTACATGCCGCACAAGGAAGTCATGCGTGAACAAGCACTGACAACGAAAATGAGGGTGGTGTTTGACGCTTCGTCACATGCCATAGGATGCAAGTCCCTTAATGACTGTCTTGAAAAGGGTGACAACTTATACCAAGACCTCGTGCAAATTCTGCTACGCTTCAGAACGCACCCGGTAGCAGTTATCGTGGACATAGAAAGGGCATTCCTTCAGATTGCGATTCGGGAGGACGACAGAGACGCTTTCCGCTTTCTCTGGTTTGCAGAAAGAGATTTATCCAAGGGCAAGCTGCAAGAGTGGAGGATGACACGAGTGCCTTTTGGAGCTACATGTAGCCCATTTTTGCTCACAGCTACGATTCTCTACCACGTGAAAAGAGCACCGGCTGTCATGGCACGAACAGCACAAACTCTTGCCGAGTCGTTTAACGTAGATGACTTAGTCACTGGTGCCGACACAGAAGAGGAAGCCGCTAAACTATGCCGAGAAGCGCGCACAGTAAAGAAATCGGCCGGCAGGACATTGCGAAAATGGACAACAAATTCAGCAAATTTGATGCGCACGCTTGAAATACAAGTGGAATCTACTAGTAGTGAGATGGTCGTTCTTCACGAAACGTCTGTCAAGGTCCTGGGTTTGGTTTGGAATCCTGCAAAGGATGAATTCAACTTTTCAGTTGAAAATATACTCCGGTTTTTGACAGCACAGACGGGTACAAAACAATTTGTCTTGCAGTCAGCATCAAGAATATTTGACCCGTTGGGATTTGTAGGACCATATACTATTGCCGTACCAATATTGTTTCAGAGACTGTGGATACGAGGAATTGGCTGGGATGAAGTACTATGCAATGACCTGCAAAAAGAATGAAATGATTGGGTCATCCAGCTGCCGCAACTGCAAGACGTCGTCGTTCCTCGCTATCTGGGCAGCGGAGCAAGGAAGCCCAATGTGCTTCAAGTGCATGTTTTCTGCGATGCCAGTCCAGCGGCATACGGAACAGCGATATACGTCGTATCAAGTCCTGAGGAGCCGATACTGTTGATTGCGAAGTCCCGTGTAGCACCCATTAAGGAGACAACGCTGCCGCGATTGCAGCTGCTGGCTGCCTTAATCGGTTCAAGAATGTTGGCATACGTGAAAAGCGCTTTGAGGAATGTTCAAGTTGACTACACGATGTGGACAGATTCCGCCATTATGTTGTCAGGGATAAAAGGTGATGTCAAAAAGTGGAAACAGTTCGTAGCCAACAGAGTCAATGAAATTAGGTACACTACAGATCCATCAAAATGGAGATACTGTCCTGGAACGGACAACCCGGCTTACCTACTCCCACGTGGCGCGACGCTTTAAAAACTGCTGTGCAGCTCAAAATGGTGGCATGGTCCCGAGTCACTAACTAAACCGATGTCTGAATGGCCCCTACAGTTCATTGAACTAGACATAGCGGAAGCCACCCAAGGTGAAGTTACAACAGTCCACGTCGCACTAATGACACGCTTCTCAGTTCCGATAATTGATATTTAAGGGTACAGCAGGCTTCAGCACCTACTCAGAGTCACTGCGTGGATTTTCAGATTTACTGACCGATGCAGAAAAAGAAGTAACCATACAGGACATTTCGTGGCAACAGAAATCCTGAACGCTGAACAGTATTGGATAAGATGTACACAAGAGCAAGGCTTTCTTGAAGAACTCACCACTTTGACCAACGACCAACCAGTCGAGTCTACATCTCGAATCGCTGAACTACGCCCTTACATAGACAAAGACGGAATTCTTCGGGTTGGAGGCCGTTTATCTCTATGCATTCCACACAAGATGTCAAGCACCCAATCATCATGCCGTCAAGCCACCACTTTTCGGCACTTTTGGCAAACAGAGCCGATCTTCAAGTCCTACATTGAGGAGTTAGAGATACACTTACGCAGCTTCGGGAATGCTACTGGATTTGTCGAGCTCGCTCTTTGGTAAAAAGAGTGCTGCATGGCTGAAATATATGCAAGCGTTTCAATGCGGGCACAGGAAGTGCTGAGACTGCTCCGTTAACAAGTCATCGAGTGTCACCAACGAACCCGTTCGAAGTTGTAGGAGTCGACTTCGCGGACCCTCTGTATGCACGTACGGAGAAAGGGCACACGAAGTGCTACGTTGCACTTTTTACGTGCGCCGTATCTAGAGCCGTGCATCTCGAGCTTGTCTTGGAAATGACATCCGAGGCTTTCCTGCTGCGTCTACGACAATTTGCAGCTCGGAGAGGATTACCTAGGGTGATCTATTCTGACAACGCACGAAGCTTTCACAAGACATCGGCAGACATAAAGCGGCTACACCGAATGTTCTCTGAAGAGGACGTGGCTGGTCACCTCAGCACCAACGGCATTTCGTGGAAGTTTATAGCGCCAAATGCTCCTTGGTGCGGTGGATGGTGGGAGCGCCTTGTACAATCAGTGAACCTTCCCCTGCAAAAAATTATCGGCAAAGCTCGTCTGAACTACGAAGAAATATCGACATCCACAGTGCTGGCGGAGGTCGAAGCAGTCGTAAACTCTAGGCCTCTGACTTTCATCGAGACAGATGCAGGAGAACCTTGCACTTTAACGCCAGCTGAACTTCTCCTTGGACGAAGGTTGACTTCCATACCGTATGCGACCGCTGATGAAGTCAACAGTAATTCTAAACGATCAGACGCCATACGCAGACACAACTACAGGAAGCTGCTGGTTGAAAGTTTTTGGAAGCGTTGGCAAAAAGAATACCTGTTGCAATTACGATCAGCACACTTTGCCGACACGAAATCAAATACAGCATTGAAGCAAGGGGACATCGTTCTCGTGCATGCGGACAACACGCCACGCCGGCTATGGAAGCTGGCAAGGGTCACGGATGTATACCGCAGTGCAGACGGTCTCATTCGTTCTTGCAAGATCAAGTTGCAAGGCGGTCACCTTGCGATCAGGCCGATACAAAGACTGTACCCACTTGAACTATGTGTTTAACTTTGCACGGCCGGGAATGGTGATTATTCTTCACGTTCTGAGCCGGGACAACGAAACAAGGAAAAAGAAGAGTGCAAGCAAGGGACGCGGCTACGCTCAAGTGACAGCAGAGCGCTTCTGAGCGTAGTTAAATAAACAAGTATTTTTGCCTTATACCGTAAAGATGGAGTTGAGTCTGATCGCAGTGTCTGGAACGCCATTGTCTTAATAGTGGTTTTGGAACGGTAAACCCCACATATCAATCCAGCCAGCCTCACGCCTTTGATGCTTTCTATAGCTGAGCGGCAATGAGCTAGACTGCCATGGGACCACAGGTCTAACACACCAACTACATGGGGTAAGTGTGGGAGGTACATGAAAAACCTTTTATTCACTATATGACAATGTCTATATCTATTGAATGTCCATTGAGTGTCCATGTGTGACGTACCTGAAACCTTACTCGATCGAGCTTTTCATAGTTACGGGTAAATTTAATCTTCATAATTTGAATTTTTATGGATATATAAGAGACATTTACAATGTCCATGTGGACAATTTTCCCATATGGGAAAAATATCATGGATGTCTACACAATAATTGTGGTTTACTGTACAGGGTGACACCCACTACCTGCATTCATTGCATGCGGCCACTGGTTCTCCTCCTAAGGTCAGCGCCGCTGCATCGATACTCCCTCCAGCTAGAGGGACAACTGCTGATTTCTTAATGTTGAATCGAAGTCCAGGACTCGCGATTTCTATCTGGCAGATATAGGAGGGATTGCAACTCCTGGTTATTCTCTGCCATAACCACCAGATCGTCTGCAAATGCCAAACCAGGCAGGTGGAATTTGTTCTCTCCAGCACTAGTTGTGCTGAAACGCATGCCGAATTCGGGGTTTGTGTTCAACAAGGCCCGCTCTATTCTGGCTAAATATAGAATGTACAGCAATGGTGACAACGGGCAGACCTGCCTCAAATTCTTATTTACACGAATTGGGCGAGTAATTATGGCACGGAACTGCACACTCACTACACTGTCGCTGTACAACCGTCGTATAGTAGAGATTAGCAGCTGTGGTAGTCCAAGGTCAGATAAGCATGCAAAGAGAAGACCATCTGAAGGGGCTTCAGGGGGAGCTAAGGGTGGAACTGGAGCAGAAGATAGAGCTCCAAAAACAGCTCGAAGTGTCGCATGAGCGGAGGAGGCTACCACCAGCCTATTAGAGCAAATGAAGGGCGATCTTAGAAAAGAACGGGAAAGGCGGACCAAGCTCGAGCAAAGGGTAATGGAACTAATGGCGCTTTGCTCCGGCGCCGAACGGTGTAAGATGGAGGGCGCGGATAGCGAAGAAGGCGACAAGCAGGAAAGAACAGGCAAGAAGGGAGGTCAGGGGCTGCAGTGTCTGGCCACAGCATGGAGACTCTGGGGAAATACAGCTCGGTTGCGCGACAGTTTTTGAGCAGGGCAGGAACACATGAGAGATGGCAGAAAGAGAAACAGGTGTCGCAAACAGGAAGCCAGCGATTGGAACGTAGAAAGGTCCTAGTGGAGAGGGACTCTTAACGTGGCCAACGTTAGAGATGGTGTCCTCACGGTAGTGAGGAGCTAGCGTCTCTCAGATTGGTGTGCGTACGCACACCTATCACGCTCCGCTGCGAATGCCAATTCTGACTGGTCAACGGCCTCGAATCTTCCTGAGCTGCACCGACCCTCTTCCGCGAAATTCACCTGAACATTTCGGCACCTGGTTCACCAAGGTGGGCTCGTTTTTCATCATTTTAGAGGCCTTTTCGCTGCACCAGCGAGCTAAGCCTAGGCGAGGTTAGGCCTGCCTCCCCGCCTACGGCGCTCGCACGCCAGCTGCGAAATGCCGCAGCAGATTGCCATGGAGGGGGACGACGTCACCCCTGAGGAAATACAAGGAAACGGATGGTTCTCCGTTCTAAAAAGACGGCAAGAATCGCGAGCGAAGTCACACGCAGCCCGCCAGCCTGGAACGCAACGAGGCGCGACAGCGACGCCTAACGCTACTCTACGAAGCGTCGCAGCCGCGAGCCGACTGCCGGCGATGCCACGTAGTCACATTCGAGTCATCGTGCGACCGGGAGGTGGCCTCAACGTGCAAGCCTGCAGCCCGCACAGGATTGTCGCCGCACTAACCATGGCAGCTCAGCTAGCGCCGTCGGTAACGGAGGAGGACATTATTTGTCCCAACTCAATGCAGAACATTTTTGTCGTCAGTACGCCCAGCGCTGCTAATGCAGCAGCGTACAGCCGAGTAACAGAGATCATCCTCACCGACCAGAGACACCCGGTCACGGCCTACCTCTCACCTGCCGGTATCACGAGCCGAGGCGTGATTCGCGGCGTCGACACTGACTTTGACGACGCCGCACTCAACCGCATGCTAATACAACCGCGCAACTCAAGCCTACTGGGAGCGCGTCGCATCAAGAACACTGAAACTGTGATTCTGATCTTCAACGGGCTCAAAGTGCCCAACTACGTCTACTGCGGCCAGGTCATCTACCGCTGCACGTTGTACAAGCGCCAAATAGACACCTGCCGTACCTGCGGCCAAGTGGGCCATCGCCAAGACGTGTGCCCCACTCCTTCAACCAAGGTCTGCGACCACTGCGGTCACTTACCACCGGACAACCCACACGTGTGCAACCAACCAGTGTGTGCCTTATGCGGTGAAGCACACCGCACGGGCGACCGTGAATGCCGACATCGCTACCAGCTGCCTTACCTGGTGCGCCGTCGTCATCAGGGCCGTCGCCGACGAAAGCAAGCCCAGCAGCAAACACCCACCCCAGCAACCAGCCCGGTTCCTGCCAAGACCACCAAACCGCAAGGACCTCCTCTAGGCCCACGAAATCCTATTCCCACTGACCAGCCTACCTGGGCCGACAAGGTGGCATGCAAAGGTGAGGCCCACGCAGCGCAGTGTCAGGGACACTCGCCACAGCAACCTGACCCAGAGCTAGCACAGTTAAAACGCATGTATGCGGAGCAGGCTAAAGAAATCCAATCGCTTAAACAAGAGCTAGCAAAACAACAGGCCCCCGAATCGCGCGAGGGTAGCATTATCAGCGGCCCCGTCTCGATACGCGGCGCTAAGAAACGGGCAGGCCCGACGCTACAGGCCGAAGAGCAATCCGACTTTGACCGGTTTACAGCCAATATATACGCGATACTAGAGCAGTACCACGCAGAGACCACGGCCGAGTATAGCGCTTTCAACGCTAAACTAGAGAGCATGCAGAAACAACTTATCGAGTTGGCTGCATGACCAGCGCAAACTGACGCGAGGACTAAGGTGTTGGAGGAGGACCTGGCACGCAGTAAGCGCGCTGGGCTAATACCTAGACCTTAAAATGGCGTCGTCACAATCATTCACAATTTGGCAATGGAACGCAAGTACCCTCCGTACACGGAGAGAAATGTTACAACAATTCATTGGCTCTATGACCCAAAGACCGGCCGTCATTCTCCTGCAGGAAACGCGTATCGACCAATTCGCTCTTCGCGGATACGGAGTCGAGGCCGTCTGTGGGAACAAAGCTAGAGGAATAGCCACTTGTGTGGCTAAGCCTTATGCTTTCACGACACATGCAGTACGCCCAGACCTCAAAATAGAGCATCAGATGATAGAGATTATCCCCAACGCTCACATTAAGCAATCGGTATTTATCCTTAACGTGTACAGTTCACCTTCACACAGCACAGAAACATTCACCACACTACTAACTAAAGCGACGCAGATAGCAGGCAACCATCCCCTCATCATCGCGGGGGACTTCAACGCCCCCCATGTAGAATGGGGTTACAATCGCACAACACAGAAAGGACGCCACTTACAAACACACATTACTCAACACAATCTCATGTTACTTAACGACCTCTCTACCCCCACACACATAGGTAACTCAGTGTCACGGGACTCATCCCCTGACCTGACCCTAGTACTCAACGTTTCGAACCGCACATTGGTTAATCTGCAAGCTAACCTCGGTAGCGATCACTTTATCTGTAGCACAACTGTCAATATAGGCAGCCTCGAGCCCAGAGACTTTAAAGTAGTAGACTGGAACTTCTTTAAGCAAATACGCAAACAAGACACCAACCATTACTCTTCACTTTCTGAACTCTTTGCGAGACTACAGCGGGACGTAAAACAAGCTACCAAAAATATTTCTACAACACGCAACATAGACCACATGGACAGCCACCTCGCACATCTCCTGGAGGCTCACAAAAGACTTCAAGAAATATGGAGAATGCATAAACTCAATCATAGGCTACGAAAAAGAATTGCATTGCTCAACCGACAAATTGAAGAGTACAGTCACACACTAGCACGCAATCAGTGGAATGAGGGGTGTAATTCGCTTGACGCACGCCTGAGAAAGGGTCTAAAATGGGACCTACTCAGGCATCTGCTCGGCGACAAGCCCACCAAGTCAGAGCAACGACTAACTCTAGATAGACTGTTACACAAAGCGCGAGGACAGCAACTTACCGACGCGCAGATTTTAGATGCTACAGCAGCCCGGTATCTATGCACAGAACCTACCTCACATGAAGACTATCCACCTTACGCGGGGGCCACAGACGACCCATTTGACCAGGCTATAACTAGCGCTAAAATACGCGCGGTAATAGCGGAGCTCAATACTAAGTCAGCCCCGGGTCCTGGCGGAGTCACCAACAAGCTACTCCGCAACCTGGCTGACCATGACATTGAATCACTAGCCACCCACATGAATGAGGTTTGGGAGCAAGGGAGCGTACCGCCAGAATGGAGGGCCGCGACCGTCATACTCATTCCCAAGCCGAACAAACCCCTGCAACTCGACTCTCTACGACCCATCTCCCTCACATCCTGTGTGGGTAAGGTCATGGAGCACGTCATTCTCCGTCGAGTCACAAAATATTCAGAGCGAAAACACCTCTTCCCATTCAATCAAGTAGGGTTCAGGCCGGCTATGGCCACGCAGGACGTGTTTCTCATGCTGCAGGAGACGTTACTTAAAGTAAGGAGCAAAGACCTCCGAGCAATCCTAGCTCTTGACTTAGAGAAATCTTTTGATACCATAAGCCACGCTCATATACTACACGAGATTCAGGAGGCAGGCTTAGGCCGCCGTTTCTACGAATACGTCCGCTCTTTCCTAAGAGCCAGAACAGCCAGACTTAAAGTTGGGGATCTCAAGTCACACACCTACAACCTAGGCCCGCGCGGCACCCCGCAAGGGTCGGTGCTCTCACCGTGTCTTTTCAATTTAGCCCTCAGGCAACTTTCGCAAAAGCTGAGACACATCGAAGGCGTTTAACACGCGCTCTACGCCGACGATATTACTATTTGGCGTACTGGAGGGAGTGATGGACAAATCGAAGCGAGCCTTCAGGAAGCAGTCACTGCAGTACAAACATTTTTAAAGCCCACGGGCCTGAGACTATCGGCATCTAAGTCCGAGTTGCTGCTTCTGCCACCACAGTACGGCCGCACCAAAGCCGAACCTACCATACACCTCTCCACAATGGATGGCTCGGTTTTCCCGATAGTGTCGTCGGTTCGAATTCTGGGCGTTACCCTACAGGAGAATGGCAAAAACGACTTAACCATCACACATCTCACCAAAAAAGCTGAGGCAGTCATGCACCTCGTCCGACGCGTCACTAATAGACACGCAGGACTCACAGAAGAAAGCTTACTACGCGTCTTTCATGCGTTCTTAATGTGCCACGTTCACTACGTTGCCTGCGCTCACCCGTGGAGCAAAGGCGATGAAACTAAAGTAGACAACCTCATTCGAAAATGCACAAAACGAGTACTTGGTCTACCCATGTCCACAAGCACGCAGCGCCTGCTATCCCTTGGGGTACATAACACGTTCCAAGAAATCATCGAAGCACAAAGAATGTCCCAACTCATGCGCCTGTCTTCGACAGCTGCGGGTCAGGAACTCCTCTCACACATAGGTCTTCCTATCCCAACTCAAGTCAACGAAGCAGAACCATTACCGCAACACCTTCACGCTAAAAGCACAGTGCTACCCTTCCCCAGGAAGATGCACCCGGTGCACAATCAGGCTCGAAGAAGGGCACGAGCTCAATCCTTACTAAAAGCAGCCAACCTACACGCGACAGACGTGGTTTTCGTAGACGCCGCTAAATACGCGGACAAACCCTACTTTGCAGCTGTGGCGGTCGCCCCAGACGGAAAAGCTCCTAATGCTCCTACCATAAAAACTCGGAAAGCCTGCGAGGCTGAACAAGTGGCCATTGCCCTCGCCCTAGCACTCCCTCAGCGCGACACAATATTTACCGACTCTAAACCCGCTGCACTGGCATACCGCCGCGGTACACTTTGCCAGGCGGCATTAAGAGTTCTAGCATCTGTTCAGATAACTGTAGACAAGCATATCCACTGGTTCCCTGGTCATGAAGGGATCAACGTTCAACCAGGGGTCCCCAACGGTAATGAGCAGGCCCATAACCTCGCGCGTGATCTTACGTGCCGCGGGGGGTCGCGGTCCGGCTCACTGGCCGGAGACACCGACACGCACCAGGAGCCGCTCCTATCATATCATGAAATTAGCTCGCACTATAAGATATTTAGAAAGGAATTCCCCTCACCTCACTCAGCACTAAATAAACCACAACAGTTAACGCTTCGACTGCTGCAAACGCACAGTTACCCCAGCCCCTATATCTACAGCAAATACCTACCAGATATAAGGCCAGAATGCCCCAAATACCAAAATTCAAGGTGCGATTTAAATCACATGCTGTGGCAGTGTCCCGTGCTATACGCTAGCTTCGGGTCCCCTGCCACCGAAGACGACTGGTTCGACCACCTCAGGAGCCCCGACAGGGCCCTTCAACACCAGGCCGTCCAGAAGGCCCAAAAGGTGGCTGACGAGCTCCGACTCCCAGTCCCCACATGGGTGGAGCCACCGGGCTGGCCCCCGTAAGGGGTGCCCAGTCCCCTTCAGGACCTTTATTAAAGTTAATTCTCTCTCTCTCACGGCAGTGAAAAAGGATGAGAGAGTGAGGTTGGAGGCTCAGCCAGGAGAGAGCATAGTGGATGTACTGGCCAAAACTCAGGAGGTTGTAGAGTACAGCATAGAGGGCGAAAATCTCGTCATTATTCATACTTGTCTCGATGATGTGCTGAAGGGAGGAGTTCCGCAACCTTCTGAGACAGTTAAAGGGTGGGATGCGTAAGCTCCGAGAAGCCTCTGGGAGTATGCATGTGACCCACAGTCCCACAGGTCTGGAGGCAGTCTCGTTGGATTGAAAGGAGTGTACTGGAAGCCAACTGTGTGATCAGGGGTATGAGCCGGCAACTCGGATACAGCGTAATAGAGGTGATACAAGGCGCGTACGAGCCTGGCGCTTGTCCCTTTACACAGGATGGCATTCGTTACAGTAGTGTGACGGGCAGGAGGGTTGGTAATAGGATGGATCATCAAGCTGCAGCTTTTTTTAGCGGGACCAAGAGCCCTGATGCCAACAGTGTCCCCATAAACAATTCTTAAAGGACACCATTATTCGAGCCACGTGGGGTCCGTGGAAGAAGAAATCGACTTGAGCACAAGGGCCGAACTAAATTGGACATAGGCTATATTGTCACGTGATTACAGAACGACCACAATGTCTGTTCACAGGAGCAGCACTAGACATCGAGCCGAACCGAAAGTTAGAGCGCGAGCACACCAGCAGTCCTCTTCTATTTTCACACCATGGCACATACTCGCATTGGCATGGCTAAACCTTGTTCCATGCCTGTGGCATTACCCCCACTTCCAAAAAAAGTACCACCCTGATGATCAATGCCAATTGAAAGTTAAAGTAATCGCCTACACGCACAAAGACGCATGATGAAGCAGTGTCAGGTGGCTTGGGGGTAGTGTGGCTTCATCCGTGACACATGAACAATGTCGGCCTGCTGGGAACATCAAGATCGCCGAGCTGTGTCTTCAAGCAGAATTTTGTAGTTGACGTCTGTGAGTCGCCGTAGTACTCTATAAGAACCGAAATAGCGGTGAAGTAACTTTTCCGAGCGGCCCCTTTGGCGAACGGGGATCCACAGTTACACCAGATCATCGAGGTTGGTAAATAACATGGCGATGACGGAACTTGTACCTCTGCGAGTCAATGCGTTGTTGTTCTTGGATCCGATTGAGTGCAAGCTGGCGGGCTGCGTCAGCGAGTCGGATAAAGTCGTTCGCATCAGTAGGAATATCAGTCATGTCAGGCAAGAACATGGCAACCAGCATCTCGGCCATGAAGCAACAGGAAGGGAGTGAAACCCGTAGTCTCTTGAACCGCAGTGTTGTAAGCGAACGTTACGTATGGCAAAATTTCATCCCAGTTTTTGTGATTGCGGTCGACGTACATAGATAGCATGCCAGCGAGCATCTTGTTTGATCTCTCCGTCAGACCATTTGTTTGTGGATGGTATGCGGTCGTTTTGCGATGAGCTGTTCCACTAAGTCTCGTGACGTCTTGCATCAGTTGGGCTATAATGGTTTTTCCACGGTCAGTGATAAGAACTGTTGGTGCTCCATGGCGGAGGACGATGTTGTTGATGAAAAAATACGCAATCTCATTGGCGGTGCCTCGTTGTAGGGCTTTCGTTTCGTAGTACCTCGTTAAATAGTCAGTAGCGACTACGATCGAGCGGTTGCCATCATGTGACTTCGGGAAGGGCCCAAGCAAGTTCATGCCGATTAGTTCAAAAGGTTGTGACGGGGTTGGAACAGGCTGCAATAAACTAGCATGGCACACAGGTGGGGCTTGGCGGCGCTGGCAATGATTGCACGTTTCAACGTAATGCTTGACATCCTGGGTGAGCTTTGGCCAGTAGTAGCGAGTCCGAATCCGGGCAAGGGTACGTGCTAATCCTAGGTGGCCGGAGGAAGGCTCATTGTGGCAGGCAGATAAAATGTCAGCACGTAGCCCTGGTGGAACGACGAGGATGTACTCAGTCGCATAAGGTTCGAAGTTCTTTTTTTAGACGATGTCGTTGCAGAGACAAAATGACCCTGAACGTGCGAATGCCGATGGTGGACTCGAGCTGTGACCTTGAAGGCATTTGACAAGTTGTCGGATCTCTGAATCATTCCTCTGTTGTTGGGCCAAGTCAGATTCACTGACTGCACAAAGAAAATGGCCATCGGTATCATCGTCACTCGATGTTGTCGCAAGAGAAGCGCGCGAAAGGCAGTCAGCATCAGTGTGCCTGCGGCCCGACTTGTAGACGACTGTAACCTCAAATTCTTGAAGGCGCAAGCTGCACCTCGAGAGGCGCCCTGAAGGGTCCTTGAGATTGGCCAGCCAACAGAGGGCTTGATGGTCCGTAACTACTTTGAATGGACAGCCATACAGACACGGTCGGAACTTTGTTATCGCCCAAATAACAGCAAGGCATTGCTTCTCCAGGGTCCAGTAGTTAGTTTCCGCAGATGACAGAATGCGACTTGCATAAGCGATGGGACGTTCAGCGCCGTCTTGCCACTGGACGAGCACTGCACCACGACCAATGTTGCTTGCGTCAGTGTGAAGTTCGGTGGCGGCATCTTCATCAAAGTGCCCTAGTAAGGGTTTACTCTAAAGGCACTGTTGAAGCTTGGAAAAAGCGGCTCTTTCCTCTGGACCCCACACACAAGGAGTATCCTCCTTCATTAAGCGGGTAAGGGGTTCAGCGATGTTGGCAAAGCTCTGGATAAAGCGCCTGTAGTAGGCGCAGAGACCAAAAAACCGGCGCCAATCCTGTTTGTTCGAAGGTGGAGGAAATGCAGCAACGGTCATGGTCTTTTCTTGGTCTGGTCGAATGCCATCGTGACTCACAAGGTGGCCGAGGAACTTTAGTTCTTCTTAGCCGAAATGACACTTCTCCGGTTTTAGCAATAGGCCTGTGGATTGAATAGCGACAAAGACGGACTGAAGTCATTGTAAATATTGCTCAAATGTTTTGGAAAAACAACGACGTCGTCTAAATACAAGAGGCAGGATTCCCACTTCAGACCGGACAGGACGGTGTCCATCTTCCTTTGGAACGTTGCCAGTGCAGAGCACAGTCCAAATGGTAACGCTTTGAATTCGTAGAGGCCATTTGGAGTTATGAATGCTGTTTTTTTCCTGTCGCGTTCATCGACCTAGATCTGCCAGTAGCTGCTGCGTAAATTCATTGATAAAAAATATCGGGCATGTCGAAGTCGATCCAGTGAATCATCTATGCGTGGGAGAGGGTATAGATGTCTCTCTTCGTCACTTTGTTGAGCTTCCGGTAATCGACGCAAAATCGAAGAGTGCCGTCTTTCTTTTTTACAAGTACGATAGGTGACGCCCATGGACTGTTCGAGGGTTGGATGACGTCGTCGTCGAGCATCTGTTTCACTTGAAAACGTATTGCCTCTTGTTCTGTTTACGACACGCTGTAGACTTGCTGTCGTATAGACCGTTCGGTAGGGTGCGTTATAATGCGGTGCTTCACGGTTAGGGTCTGCTTGATTTTGAAGGTGTACGCAAAGCAGTCACAATAGGTACGTAAAATCAAGCGCATCTGCTGCTGCTGCGCAGAGGATAGCTGGCAATATTAACAGGAATTGGTTGAAGTCGGAAGAAATAGAAGAGCAATTAAGGCAGGAGGAGCTGATGGTATATGGCGTTGTGAAGACACATCTTCGGGACATGGAGCAACCACCTTGTAATCCGGACTACATATGGGAATATTGCAATACAACAGAAGGCAGCAAAAAGGCAGGTGGAATCGGGGCATTTATACATAAAAGTGTGTGTTGGCAAAGAGTCGAGCAGGGAGATGGAGTCACTAATTTTTTAAAGGATATCTATAAAAGTAACAAGGTGGATATAAAATGGAAAAAAACAGGTATCCAAGCCTACAGAGAAAAAACGAGGGCTTAGGCAGGGGTGTCCTCTGTCACCGTTGTTATTCATGTTGTACCTATAAAGGCCAAATTAGAGGGGAGTGGACTTGGCTTCAAATCTCTTTATCAAACCAGAAAAACTCATTGAACAGGCACTACCAGCATTGATGTATGCAGATGATATAGTGCTAATGGCCGACAACAAGAAAGATTCGCAGAGTTTGATGGACATCTACGGTAATAAGAGAGATGGGTTAGATTTCTGATTCAGTAAGATCAGTAGTCATGATTTTAATGGTAATGAAGGTAGTGAGTTTAGGATACAGGAGGTCACGCTGGAGATAAGGGATAAATACAAATGTCTCTGCGCATATTGGATAAGCAATGGGACCGAGTACCTAAGGGAACACGAAATATACGTAGCGACTAAAGGTAACAGGAATGCAGCGGTGATGAAAACTAGGGCATTGTGGAATTACAACAGGTATGATGTTGTGAGAGGAATATATATGAAAAGGGGTCATGGTTCCTGGTCCGACTTTCGGCAATGCAGTCTTGTGCATGAGATCAGAGGTACAAGCAAGATTAGAAATTTATCAACAAGAAATAGGTAAGCTTGCTTTAGAAGCTTACGGGAATACACATAATCAGGCAGTACAAGGTGATATGGGATGGACATCATTTGAGGGCAGGAAAGCTAACACCAAGATAAAATTTGAGCAGAAGTTGAAAGAAATGGGGGAAGAGCGTTGAGCTAGGAAGTATCGGTTAAATAGAAGGTGAAGGAAACGAAGACCGGCATGTGGAGAACTGACATGATTAAAAAGTCCGCAATAATACCCCAGGTTAATTGTATTAAATATCTGGGTGTACTGTACGACCAAAAACTGAGCTGGCGTGACCACATTGAATATATTAAAATTAAGGCTACACGCGCTGTTGGAATGATAAGTAGGCTTAGCCGCCTCCGTTCCGGTCTTCGCAGAGATACGATGATCATGATTTATCGCATGTACGTTCGTCCGATTCTTGAATTCGGATGTGTACTATTCTCTGGTGGACCAGCATACAAAATAAACCCCCTCATTCTTTTAGAGCGGGAAGCCCTACGTAGTTGTTTAGGGGTGCCAAAATTCACAGCTAACTATGTTTTGTATCAAGAAGCTCGGATACCCACCCTTGCTTGCAGATTTCGTATTTTAACAGTAAACACCTATTTAAAATTTTCTGAATCCACTTTAAGAAGGCGACAATTTGTATTCTTTGCCGAGCCTGGTGTCTTCTTCAATGAGCATTGGTCCCGTGTATATAAACCCCAAGTGCTATTTGTTCAAACACTTCTAGATGCTTTAAATGTTAATATATTCGAGATCACACCACCTGTCAAACCAATCGGCCAAGTCTAAATAGAATTTGACGATATCTTCCCCATGAACGCTAAACACTTGCCCTCTAAATATTTGATTGGTTTATTAGAACAACACCTGTCTCAATTAGGTACTAATACAGTAATTGCAACGGATGCATCTATGAGTGGCGAGAAGGCAGGTGTGGGTATTTTTTCTCTCTCATTATTCTGGTCATTTTCATTACGCCTCCCAGATTATACACCAATATTTGAAGCGGAATTAACGGCCGTTATACTAGCTATTCGTAAACTTCCTGCGACTCATTCGACAGCTGTGATAGTGACTGACTCGTATTCCGTGTGTTCATTCTTATCATCGTCGTCGACACCAGCAGTACTAGAGACTTTTAAATCATTAATCCCAGCAAACATTCGTCTAGTGCGAATGATATGGGTGCCAGGCCATCGTAGTATATTTATAAACGAGATGGCTGACAAACTTGCGCGAACATCTCTTGATCTTCCGATTGTGCCAATCATGCCTCCTACAGCTTATGTAACAGCAGCGAGGTTTAGAAAACTTTCCCTTCTTGAAGACTCATCAAAAACCATTATACCGAATCCAGATTTCTCACACCTGCAATTCACATGGAATAATAAATGGTGTCCCACGCGTAAATTGGAAGTCTTGGTAACAAAATTACGTTGCCGTGTACCACCTCTTAATTTCTACTTAAACAGGTCTGGTCTGGTGCCATCCCCTCTGTGCTCAAGCTGTAACGAACCTGAACATATCGACCATTTTCTTATCACATGTCACCGATTCAAAAATCAAAGAAAAAACTGCTTCGAAATTTTATTCAGAAAATTAGGAATATCACTTAATACTCCCAATATTTTGTCTTTTGGGGCCATTTCATTGGGACATAGCGACAGGAACATCTGCAGGGCTCTCTGCGAATTCATATATAACACAAGAAGATTACCTTGGTGAGTCAGCCATCAGCTCTCGAATTTTACTAGTCACACTACCACTTATTATTTAGCTGATACACTGCAATGATTCAACTTTCAGGAGAATTTCATATAACGATTCCACCACAGATATTCAACAAATTCTATTATTTCTCCCCCCTTTTTTATTTTTATTTTTTTAATTTTTTTTACATTGCGCCAAATCAATTTCACAGTCAAAACACAGTAATCATATTCCCCTAATCTAGAAAATCTATAGGTATTTACTTGCATTAACCACCGGCTTCTTGGCCAATCCCCCTTAGTGGGTGAGAGCCAAAAAAGAAAGGAACAAGCAAGCAAGCAAACATCTATCGAACTCCTAAGCAGGATACTGTCAAGGAAAGGATCTACGATAATACTCGGGGTAGTTCTCTACTCTTTGAGGCTAGGACCAGGACTTATCGGGCCAAAAGACGAAGAGGTAGACACGGTATGCAGTGCGTGTGGAGAGGAGAAGAAAACTGCCGAACACCTGATAATGTTCTAGAAAGGGCGCGCAGAGTTTTGCAAAGCACTGGGGTTCAAGGACAGCCGGGGCGAAATAGACTTTAGACGGGTAAAAACACATAGGAGGAGGTTATCTGGTGGCTAAAATCAAGGCACCACTGAAAATTAAATCATTCACTGCAAAGTACCAGTCCTACACTTCTCTATTTGAAGGGAAAAACAAAAAGATAAATCTAGTTGTTGGTTAACTAAGTAATACTGCTAGAAAACGCAAGCTACCGGCCAATCTAATTTAAAGAGTGCAACCATACTTATCCATCCATGATAAGGGCACAACACATCCATCTATTCATTCATCAATGCACAGTGTCGTCGTTTAAGAGCTGCGCGCAACTCTGCGCTGCCAAAATGGCTCAGATTTTTTGGTTAATTTTTTCAATTCTTAGTTTCACTTGTACAATTATAATGGTTTAATTTTTTTCTTCATTAGAGTTTCAGTTGCTATAGAGTGTTATGAAAAGTCACGCAAGTTATCAAGTATAGAAGAAGAAATTTGACAGCGAGCGTACTGGACCGCCTACCTGACCGGTACGCTCCCTGTCAAATTTCTTCTTTTCACCCACGCGCTGTCTTTCTGCAGAAGCTCGTGGTACACGCGCTCATATTGTCACACCATGGCTCCTAATAAAAAAATGGCAGCATATTCACGGAGTGAATGATGGGGAGTGGGGCGAAGCTTCCGTCCGTCCGTTCGTTCTTGTTTCCGTCCGTCCATGGGTACGTCTGTGTGGCCGCCCGTGCGTCCATCCACCTGTCCGTGTATGCATCTGTTCGTGCATCCGCACGTCCATCTGTGCGTCCGTCCCTGCGTTCGTCTATGCATCGGCTCCTGCATCCGTTCATGCATCTGTCTGTGTGTTCGTTCGTCCATCTATTCAACACTCCAAGTACCACCATCTCGCATCTTTTCATCGTATATTCATCGTATAGAAGCACCGCCATCAAGCACACATTCCAAGGACTGAACGAGAAGAGGCACACGCACATTTCCTTATGACTTGGGCTTCGTGTCTACTTCCCACCTTTAACCACCTCTGGTTCATGGTATATACTAGTTCACTGTATTCATGGCACTGCGGCCCAACGCTCGCTAAACCTTTTTAAAACCAAGAAGCTTACGCCCAGCGAGTATAACGTAGCAACCCTTTCTTGTCAGATAGTGCTCAATGTACATGCCAATGGCTGCTAATGGGGAATGAGAGACAGGAGAATTTGGCTTTTAGTTAACGCGCATGGTGCGAATTTTTTATTGTTTAACAACGCACAGAAGAAATCTCCCACCGGCACCACCTTATAGGTCAAAATGTAAGACTGGTTACACACTACGACTACTACTACTACTACGAGAGACGAACGGGTGCCGCTTTAAGGAGCTTCGCCCCTAGGACTGTTACTTTATAATGCAAGAAAGAACAAGTGTCAAGAGCGCAACTTTTCTTGTACACTAGAAGCAATCCGGGAAGAGACTGGAGAGAGGTGGAAGATATGGCAGAACTTTTCTCTATACCCGTGGATTTCGCGTTTTCTATATGTCTTGCCGATGGCATTCTTCACACGAAGGGTTTGTTCATTGCGCGTCAAAGAGAACGGCATTGTCCGCGACGTTGCTTGTTCATTATAGCTTGAGTTGCTATAGAGTGTTATGAAAAGTCACGCAAGTTATGAAGTAAAGAAGAAGAAATTCGACAGCAACGTACTGGATCACCAATTTGACCGGCACACTCCCTGTCAACTTTCTTCTTCTTTACTTCGCCCATGCGCTGTCATTCTGCAGTAGCTTGTGGTGCACGTGCACCTATTATCACACCATGGCTCCTAGCAAAATGGGACCGTTCTACTTTTTATTGCGAGAACTACAGAACGAGCCTCGAGAACGCAACTTCGCTTGTACGACGATAGTTCTAGCGCGAGAACAAAACGACGACACAGAGTGTCCTTCTAGTATCTTTGTCATCGTTTTGTTCTCGCGCTCTAACTATCGTCATGCATACCAATTAACTGCCACACTTTTAAGTTCCCTTGTACACTAGAGACAGTCCGAGAAGAGGCTGGAGAGAGGTGGAAGGTATGCCGGAACTTTTCTCTTTACCTGCGGATTTCGCGTTTTCTATATGTCTTGCCGATGGCATTGTGCACGCGCAGGGTTTCTTTATTGCGCGTCAAACGGAACGGCATTGTCCGCGACGTTGCTCTTGGCGCGAGCCTCGCCGCATTCTTTTCTGTCACGAGCAGTTTCGTAACGTGAACACTGAGGTTCCACGCTCGTTATGCATTGCTGTGGGTCTTCCTACTTTCCATACGTATTTAGAAGTTGTCTGATATTAATGCCTTGAATGGCGCTCCACCGTTCAGTGATGTCATTTCTTCTTCTATGAGCTCTAACAGACCTCCAACTTTGCAGTCGTTGACTGAAGAGGAGAAAGCCCATTACGAGTCCATGGCGAATCGTTACAAAGAAAAACAACTTCACGTCTGATGAGCGTAGCATTGCAGTGAGTCAACACGCTGTCTTGCTCTTTTTTTTTACTCGCCTCATTCATTTCATCACGCGAGGAGTTGCTCAGCATGTAGCGCCGCATGCATCGTCTTGCGACGAGGGCTTGAGTTGGCAATGTCTTGTGCAAGGTAGTTCTAGTCCTTCCCTGCCTGAGGAAAAGATGAAGAGGCGAAGGTGACTGTGCGAGCATGAGGAAAGGCAACATTTAAGGGGTGACCAATGTGATAGGATGTGTGTGATGGTGACGAAATATACGGTGGTTGTTGTAGCGCGCTGTGGTAGAACTCATGAAATAATGATAAAATAGAAACGAGGTGTCGATGATAAATTGTTAGTAAGCCAGATTCCGCTTTGAAAGATGTTACTCTGAAATTGTATGAAGAGGTGAAATGAATGAAACTAATGGCACGATTCTCAAAGGCCTTAAGGGCGTTTGTGAGGAAAATCTGGCAATGGTTCCAAGTGGCTGATGCTTGTGGGCTGTATTAGTGTTTTTAAGCTATTATTTGACATGCTGCCAAGTGTTTTGTATTTTAGGTCGTAAAAACCCAAATTTTTTTTAGATGGTGCAATAACGTTGGTCACATGCACACACCAGTTAAGATTATTTGATATCGTCACACCCAAGTATTTACATCGGCATACGGCCTCTAGTTGCTGATTTTCTATAACATATATAAATTTCAACGGGTTAGAACTGCGAGAAAATTACACTGTTTTGCAGTTAGCAGTATTCGAAACTATTAACCAGCATTGACACTAGTTCTTAATGTTGTACAAGTCTTGTTGAAGAGTAGGCTGAATAGTAATGTTAACAACTGAAAGATAAATAATGCAATCATCTGCAAACATGTGGATTTTGCTAGTAACATGCAATGGTAGGGCAATAATATATATTAGAAAGAGTAGGGGGCTTAATACAGAACCCTGAGGGACGCAGAATCATACTGAAAAAGCTCAGAGTTGTTATTGATGCACACTGACTGCAGGCGGTTAGTGGGGAACTGCTCAATCCATGTTGTAACTGGGAGTTAGATTTAGTTGGGAGAGATTTAGTAGTAAGCGTTGATGAGCAACTTTGTGGAATGATTTTGCAAAATTTAAAAAAAATTGCATAAGTTTGAATGTTAGCGTCTAGATTTAGGTGGAAGTCGTAAAGAAATGCAACTTATTGCGCTTTGCAAGACAGTTCCTCGTAGAGCCCATGCTGAAAATGGCGAAAAAAAATGTTTAAAATCAAGGAAGCGAATTATAAGAGCATATGTGACATGCTCCTTGATCGTACAAGGCACTGATATGATGGAAATGGGACGGTAGTTTAGGGGTGAACTCTTGTTGCCTGATTTGTAGACTTGAACAACCTTAGCCTTTTTCCACTCTTTTGGTAGGTTTCCAGATGACAGTGACTGGGTAAACAACAGCATTAGATATGCCGCAGAAATGAATTTGGTGTTCTTCAGAAACTTGATGTGACTTCATCAAAACCAGCAAATGATGACAGTTTAGAGACCAGCTTTCACGAATGTCGCTCTCTTGAAATGTTGCTTCGTATTCCTCGTACAATTGTTCAAATTGATTGTTCATCGCTAACTCATTTCATTTATCGTAGAGACGAATGATTTTCTCATGTGACTGATGCACAGCCTGGGTTAGAGCAAAAGTGGCATGAATTACTATGTGGTCACTTATTTTATTAAGGAAGGTGTTGTATCGCAGCACATCAGACGGCAAAATGATTACTTTTACATTGATGCGGTGTTCAGTGGGAATATGAATTACATTCCAGTAACGATTTGAAGGCATATAGAAGGCATAACATGAACTTTTATTGCCTTTTGAAGCAAAGATACAATAGTACATTCGAGTTGCATTAAGTTGTACAGATAGGGCGGTATGGTGAAATCGGTAAATACTGAAGCGATGTGCATGTTCTGGGACTTGTTTGTGGTTGTAAGTTCACTTTAGGTTTTGACAGTAGTAATGGTTCACGGCTCTACAGTTTCACCTTGTACTATTTCTAGGCTGTATAAAGCATGTGAAGATTAAACTAATCTTGACTGCATTTCATGTGCAACACTAAAACTTTCTTTGGTGCCGTTAGGTCAGTTGAGAAGCAATGCATGCTTCGCCGACAGCCTAATCATCGTCCCACATATAAATCAAGTAGGAGCAATGTGCATGTAAAAAAATAAACGGAGTTGCAATCGGTTGTTGTAGAGTTTTGGACATTTCGCGAATTCGGAGCTTTTCATTCTTAGTCAGTTTTTACGCTGGCCTTCCTGAGTTGTCGTTGAATGTACAAAAGATTTGTTGTCCATGTCATCTTGTATTACCTAGATTGTGCTGAAATGGGACCTGATGTCACGGTAGCGTAGTAGCAGCTAAAGTATAGCGATGCCAAGCCTGGTCATGGGTTTAATCTAAGACATATACTAATAACGTTATCACCAATCAGATTAGTAGATGTAGGCAATGTTATTAAGTAACAACTTTCAAGGTTCATGCCCACTGATTGAATTGTTCAATCTCTGATATAATACAGTAATGTCATCAGTAGTCAGCCGCGTAAGATTTAGGCAACGTTAAGTAGAAACTTTCAAGGCCAATTCATGCATACTTATTGAATTGTGAAGTCCAGGGTGTATTGTAATAATGTTATCTACATTCAGATACAAAATATTGGGTAATGTTAAAGAGCAACTTTTGAGGTTTATGTCTAGGTTCGTGTGTCCAGGTTGATGCTCGTGTTGAACGTAAACAAGGCCAAACAATTTTAGTCGGTGCTCGCTTCTTGCTACCTTGTGCATTGGGAACAATTTTCAATGACTCAAAACTATTAGTGAAGAAAATGTTAGCTCAGAGGTGATAGTGGTCTGCTTCGAAGCATTACACTGCTCTTCCTACACCTGATTTACAGTAGAATTGCGAGTCGAATGCAGATACTCATGTTCAGCCCATTTGGTGCACTTTAAATAAGTGCAACTTGTCGAAACCGACCATAAGACGGTCCCGCCGTTGTTTTCAAAAGTCTTTGATGCTATGCAGCATGTCTACCAGCTACGATCAGCTGAAGCTCCAACTCTGATGGATCCCACCGGATGGCAGAGAAGGTCTCAACGAGTTCCTGGATGCCTATCGGACATTCTCGAGCGAGCAGACTCCGCTGGTGGATGCCGATGCGACGTTTTCCTTCAGTGAGTTGTACCGTAAAGCAGTCAAGTACCTCCACGAGGAGGCGATTTATCACATAGACTGCGCTAGAGTTGCCCGGTGTTGTCTGGTTTGGCCCGGCGACAAAATATCTTCATGTACGAGTTAGTTGCTCCTTTTGTGACACAATAACACCTTTACTTTGTTTACGTCTCTGTCAGCATTTCTACGGTACACTTAAAACAGTATAGAAAGGTGGCCTAGTTGGTAATTCGTATTCGTTTAGCGAACTGGGAGCGCAGAAACTCGCAACAAACAGAGAAGAGCAACACAGCACGCGTGAGCAATCGGGCTGCGTGGTTCTTCTGCGTCTCTTGTGCGTGTTTCCGCGCTCCCAGTTCGCTGAAAGAGTTTAAACAGTACAACACTCAATTATCGATATAACGAACCCAGATATAATGAAAAGCTAGTTATAACGAAGTAAAAGAAGAAAAGTTAGAATAGATATATTGCTAGGAATAGACCTTTATAACGAATTTTTTGAAATAGCAAACTTATTTTTATGAAAAATGGAACTTTGTTATAATGAGGTTTGGATATATATATAGCTCGTATACTTTTTTGGTCTTGGCTTCGATTTCTGCCAGTATTCACTAACACTGTGTTAAACAAAGACATGAGCTTTTAAAATCCTCTCCAATCATTTGTAGCGAGAATCTTGTTCCGGCAAACTTCAAGTAGTTGTATGCGAGGGCTTACTCGATCATGTCTGCATGACGTAAGCTGTCTATGCTGCGAGTGGTACTAACACTCCCTCCATGCACATAAAATACCCCACAAATTGGATGAAGGGACCACTACCAATGTAGCTCATTTGGCAAGAGCATCGAGCGCATAATTCCTACCCTGCAGGTTTGATTCCCGCCAGTGGCAAGTTGTCTTTTCATTCCCTTCACATCTGTATCGCAATGACAACATTACACTAGAGCTATGTGAACACCAAATTTCGGTTGCGAAGCAAATTCGAATGTTGAAGTATGAGTGCAAATGAAATGGAATGTTTTAAAAATATTTCTGTATATTTCTAAAATCTTTTTTGGATAGTTTAATGTTAAATTGCAGGGAAAAATTGGAAAGGTTTCCTAATTTGAATATTTCTCAAATCTTTTTCGAGTAGTTTGAATCGGATTTTCGAGGAAAGAAAATTACAAAGGATGCCTAAGTACTTGCTTATGGTATATAGCAACATGAAAGTGTTTCTTTTCGCTATGTTGATGAAGCGCTGGTTGGGTGGTATTTATAGTTGTCTTATCAAGAATGAGGCAATGCAGAGGCTGAATTGTATTTGTGTGGATGATTTGGTGCAACCAAAGTATCACCATGAACACTTTAGAACTGAAAGGCAGAGATGCTACTTCCTCATCCTCTCCTCCTCTTTCAACTTCAGTAAAAACTCGCCTATATGGCAGACGAAGAGTTGCTTCCTTTAAGGTTGAAGTTCCGAATCTGCCTCATCGACATACATGAACATTTGAATTTTTCGAGGCTGAAAATCTTCGGCATTCGATTTTTCAGGCTTCTTGCCCAAATTTCAGGTCCAAAGCAGAATTGAGCCCCCCCCCCCCCCTCACCTCTGCCATATCTATCATCCCCATGTTGGAAACGGCGTTTTCTTGAGTCAATACATTTGCGACTTTCACCAAGCCTAAAAGGCAGCTTTGCTGCAATGTGGTTCGGATGAGGTGAATCGTCTAATAATCTGAAAGGGCTCCTTTCAATGGGACGGCTGTATTGGTCTTGGAAAAGTTCAACCGTAGCTCAGGCTAAAGGCAGTTTTGCCGCAATATGAGTATGTATTGAGGTGAAGCCTATTTAGGGTTCGAAGGGTTAAGTTTTAGTCGGACAATGACTCCATTTGTCTTTGGGAATTTTGAATAGTAAAAATTCCAGTTTGAATCTAATAACAAGCACTATTCATAAATCACTAGAAACTTCGAGTATTCACACACCCCTACTTAAAACAGTACAATTAACGTGCCCTGTATTTTCTTGGCTTTATTACATGCTGGTTTTCATTGACCTTGATCATGTGAGTGACTTGACAGTGTTCATATAGGGTTGTTTTACAGCCGGTATTGACTAGTATTGTTTGTAGAAATTTGTCAGAGCTGAAAGTACACTGCAAATGTGTTTGCATATATATTAGCCTCTGTTCTTCAGTAATTTCATTTGTACTGTGGCTCGGCCCTTAAAGGGGCCCTGCAACACTTTTTCAAGTGCACCTGTGACATTGAGCACTTATCTCTCTTTTCTTTTTCTTTGAATGTGTAGCTTTTCTGTGTTATCGCACGCGCGTGCATGGACAAGTCCCGGCCTCCCGTGGTGGGCCTGGTAACGACCGAGCGCGCCATGCTCAAATCGGCCAATGGCTGATACAATGGCTGTGATGAGTAGTTTTTCTTTAGCTTGTTCCGTCATTTGTCAAAACAAGAGGAAGCAATCTTCAGCTGACTCTGACAAATTATTCTGAATTCCAGGCGGCGTGCTTCGCTATAGTTTTAGGTTCACGTGTTTTCAGGAGCGTCGACTACTGATCGCCAGCATTGTCTGACCGTGCTCAAAAAGTGTTGCAGGGCCCCTTTAGGTGTGGTCACAAATGCAAACCAACGTTGCAGCACTAAAGTACTTCTCATATGTACTACAAAATTCTTTGTAGGTACAGTACTGCTTCCAGGTAATTAGGTACAATAGGTGATACAATAATGCTTTTAGATAATCGGTGCTTGGTAGAAGAGTGTTTCCAGTTGTGCAAGGGTCTGCATCATATATTTCAATTCGGGGTGCACATTATAAAAAAACTCGATATTCCAACATTAAAAGAGACCGAAAACAAGTTTTTGTAACACCTGTTTCTTTCGCGCCACGGAATGCTTGCCAGGCGGAGTGTTTAGTCATGGAGT
Source organism: Rhipicephalus annulatus (assembly GCA_013436015.1). Classification (NCBI taxonomy): domain Eukaryota; kingdom Metazoa; phylum Arthropoda; class Arachnida; order Ixodida; family Ixodidae; genus Rhipicephalus; species Rhipicephalus annulatus. Next base: position 96,194 of record WOVY01013837.1, on the reverse strand, counting down.
GGTAACGTGAAAAACTGCACGAAACATTTAGAATCAAGTTTTGATCTGTGGCGACTCTAAATTATATTCGCACAACAGATACTAGAAATTATGGAAGCTAAGATGGATAAGTTTGTTTTTTTGTGTAGTAATTTGCTGCACATGTGTGTACTCTGCACACATGAGCCGTAGCTCGACCTGTTCCTCTAGTTACCATGAAGGCAGCGCCAGTTCAGAGTGCGTTCTGCCTTGTAAGGAGCTCGGAATGAAGCAAGGATGGATAATAGTATACAATAATTTTGAGCACTAACTGTGGTGTGCTTGAAAGTATCGGACTAACTAAAGCAATGTGAATGACTCTGTAATCCAGCTTCGGGGCTCTTCCGCTAAGCTGCGCGACTTGTGGTCTTTTTGCGACCTTTAAACTGGATTTGAAGATATGTATTCTACATGGATCGTGAAAGAACGCCCGAATCTGCCGCTGTTATTCCTGGTCTTTCCATTCCCACCAGGATTTAAATTCGCATTCTGGCCTGCTGTCCAGCCTTTCAAAACCCGAAAAATGTACCGGCCTTTTTTCTTTCCAGCTTGGTCATGCGTGGTGCAGTGCCAGTCGCGACAAGGCCCGCGATAAGGCTCTTTTTCAGTGGCTGGTCCCCAGTCCCCTGGAGGCCTTCCAGTTGGCCTCGCACCCGTTTGACCGAGATGTAAAGCTGTCGTCGATCTCGTTTGGCACGCTGGTGCAGTTGGGCGTGTTCGTGCAGCACAAGCTGTTCTCCTCGTCCATCATCGACGACCACCGCGACTACTGGATCAACGCGACATTCCAATATGACCAGCGCGTGCTGCATGTCGATCTGCACCTCAACCACCGCGAGGCCTGTGCAGGGCTGATCGCCGAGTACCGGTTTATCGTCCCATACCTAAACATCACAAAGGTGTGTACACACTCCCAGTGGCATTGCACTGCTACGCATTAGGCCGCGAATTACTACGGCCTGCTTGTTTTACCTAGATACGATGCTGAAATGCACGGTGAATTAGGTGGAGTAGGATATAAATATACATAATGCATACAAATGATACAAGATATCAGAAACGAGGAAGTGAATTCGGAATACATTTTTTGCCAGCATCACTGTATCACTTTTCCATGTTGGCAAGTTATCTTGTGTTGTTCTCTTTAAACATGACATGTTGGCTTGGAAAGAAGTGCAGCATATTATAATTACCTTAAGTTTCGAAGTGTGCTTGTTGAAAGAGTATCTTATGTGACTGAAATTTAAAGAATTAAGATACCCAAAACATTGTCCTAAGGGTACTTGCAAGGCACATGTAATGCATAATGCTACCATAAGACAGCTTGAAGCATTGCACAACAAAAGGATGCACAGATCACGTTGCTGCACACGGCAAAGTACAGTAAAACCTTGTTAATTTAAAGTCACTGGAACTGTGAGGAACAAATTAAGCGGGTTTGGTGAAGTAAACGAACATACAAAAAGTGCAATGCAAGGAACATGAATTTATTCAAATTAATCAGAGCTGGTCGTTTGTTGCGCCGGCTAGTTTGTGGCTCCAAGGGTTGTTTTTCAGCACTTCACAGGTCACAGGTGTTTCAGGTCACAGCTTTGCTGCAAACAAGGGGGAATTCCGGGCCTAACTGCTGTCAGAAAAACAAAAACAAAAAAGTGATCACCTAAAATGCGTGCAACACAGTAGTAGTGACGTCCGGGCAGCATGTCGCTTGCTTCTAGCTGTGTCAGCATGTACGTCATAATGCGACAATTCTCCTATTCTTTCTCGTAAAATGAAGAATTTAATAACGGACAGTGTGAAGAAATTTACAATGCGTTTTCGCTGGAAAACATCATTGAAACTTTCCACCAGAGTTTTCGAAGTAGGCGTTGCAGGCAAAACCTCCGCCAGATGTGCAAGTGCCGAATTATTGGAGCAACTGGTACTCGGAGCTTGGCATACATCGCGGATTTCTCCAGACTGTCCTGGATAAATGGATAAATCGTGACGCGCTGACGTTGCGATCGTTGCGAGAAGCATGCGACATGCTGGCCGCACGTCACTGCTGTATTGCAGTGAAGCATGGTTTTTCCACAGGCGCATATTCTAGCTGATCACGAGACAGTAATATTATTTTTTGTGCTGGAAGTAGCAAGGCAGGGGTGCTTCAGCTACCACCCATTAGCATTGCTTAAGTACATTGCCTGGTGTCTCTTGAAGGCCGCCGTTTTATTGAATTTTTGGCGAAATCGGAATCGGGAATGAGCACACTGCACCCAAATTTTTCAAATTGACTGTACTTGTGCAGACCACTGCTTCATATTGTCCGCTCAAACTTGCATTGCAAAATATGAGACCGCCAAAATACTCAAGTGCGGTCGGTCAGCTTGTACTTGCCATGCACGATCACGCCAGCACAGCCCCTGATTGTGGTGACACACCTTGTACGAAATGCATGTAGTAAAATTGCTGTTTCAACTCGAATGCATTAGTCCGACTTTCCTGTTTCGAAATTTGCCACTGTTTTCTAGAGGGACACTAAGCGTTATTTGTATGCAGAAGCTGTTGTGCCATTCGCAGGTCCTTTGTAAAAGCAAATTTTCCTACAGCAGGCGGCCTGTCTTTCCTCATTTATTCCTCCTCCTTCTCTTACAGCAGGCGGCCTGGGTGGAGTTGTGCTGTCATTAACACTGCCTGTGGAAGCGATGAGAAGAAATTCAAAAGATATATTTTGAACAATTTGACATGTGCTTACGTTGCACCCATTATGTACACTCAAACCTCATCATAACAAGGTTGCATCTTACAAGAAAACAAGTTTGTTGCATCTGAAAATTTCTAAAAAAGGTTCATCATAACACTGTATTGCAAGACTATCTTTTGTTTACTGTGTTATAACCAATATTTCGTTATATCCATGTCTGTTACATTAAGGTTTGAGTGTATTTCAGTTTGTGCGTAGGTATCTTTTTACATGTGCTGTGGTAAGACTATTTACTGAAATTGCATTTTGCTGCAGGTTCACTTTGAGAACAGGATTTTGAGTGAGTTCAACGCGGGATTCGCCATACGAGTGTCGTTCAGGGACGACAACCTGGACAAACTCTCCTTCTCACTCAACCTGCACTCCTCACGGGATGCGATCCTGAATGCCGTCGTCGCCCGCTTTCTGCACGATGGGCTGCAAGTTGGCACCAGAGAGTTCAAGTTTCTGGCACCTTCCACTAGTCAGCTTCGCGACCACGGGTACGATTGAATGAGAGCATCACAACTTTTGTTTAGTGCAAGGAAACGCGAGGACACAGATATAATGAAAAGCCAGTTATAATGAAGTAAAGAAGAAAAGTTGGAATAGATATAGTGCTAGGAATAGACCTTTATAACGGATTTTTCGATATAGCAAACTTAGTTTCATGTAAGATTGAACTTAGTTATAGTGAGGTTTGGATATATTAATATCTCGTGTACTATCTTGGTCTTGGCTTCGATTTCTGCCAGTATTCACTAACATTGTGTTAAATGAAGACATGAGCTTTCAACATCCTCTCCACTGATTTATAGCGAGAATCTTGTTCCGGCAAACTTCAGGTAGTTGTATGCAAGGGGTGAACCCTCTTTGTAAGTCTCCAGGTTTCTGCTCCGTAGCTAAGTACCGGCAAGATACAGCTGTTATATACCTTTCTCTTGAGGGATAGTGGCAATCTACCTGTCATAATTTGAGAGTGCTTGCCAAGTGTGCTCCACCCCATTCTTATTCTCTCGATCATGTCCCGCATGAAGTGAGCTGTCTATGCTGCGAGTGGTACTAACACTCCTTCCATCCCTTGAAAACCCGAAAATTGTACCGGCCTTTTTTCTTTCAGGAGAGAGCTCCTGAAGCCAACGTACGTTGTGACAGCCATTGCTCCTGACTCAACCACAAGGCAGAGTGCAAAGGTTTCACCACTTTCAACTTGCAAGAAAAAGCCTGTTAGTTTTTCAGGTAAGCATTGCATTGTCATCCAGAATAAAAGTTTGTTTTCTCTTCTTTCTACTCATTTTCCTATTTTCTTTTTTATTTTTCTGTATGCTTTTTATTCTTTTCGTCTGTTTCTTTCTCTTTTTCTGTGTATTTCTTTCTTGCAATATTTTTGTCTTTATTCTCTATTTCTCACCGGTTCTTTTTTTCATTTTTTCTATTCCTTCCTCTTTCTTAATTTCTCTTTTCTTCTCCCTCTCTTTTTCCCTTTCTTTTTCATGTGTTTTGTGTGCACCACTTTGCTGATCAAAAGTTTTTGTTTAATGCTTTTACCTGCTGTGCTCAATAGCAGGGCTTGTGCAATACCTGTGGTAAATACCCACTTGTGATTTTCTGCGCACACCGAAGTTGCTACATCCTGCTTAAACAGCTTTGCTGCTAAAAGACAACACGCCTGAGTAGTTTGGTGGTTGTTTTAACTGCTGGCCCGAAGGCTGTTGGTTCAAATCCCGTTTGTAATGGCCACATTTCCACGAAAGCAAAATGCTAGTGGCCCATTCACTCGGATCCAAGCATGTCATGAAGGAGCCCTGACAGCCAGTTTTGTTTGCAAATTCGTTACTGTAATTTACATATAGCCTCGGGTCAAGTAATGCCAAATCTAATTGTAAATAATTCACTGTATCATAAACGATCTAACTCATTAGTGCTAGATTGTTAATTGTGACCAGTCTTAGCATCACTTTGAAACGCTTGCTGAACTAGTGTAAGAAACTACTGCTTCCTCAGGCGTTAGTGCCCAAGAGCACATGTGCTCATGCTCTGATGACATTGACAGCGCACTTCTCAAATAAGGGCGGCCCTGCACGCAGTAAAGAATGAAATGATGGCGGGTCTTTGATACGAGTTAGGCTGTTAAGGGCATGTCCCCTATGGAAAAAGAACAGCGATTCTCTGTAAGCGGTGGAAGCTACCTTGACAGCAGTACGACATCAGAAGTTGAGGGTGTTCCAGTCGACAAATCATTGTGTGCACCTCTTGAATCATGTGCAACATTGACAATACTCTTTTCTTGTAAACTATCACTGTGCCTTTGTCTACTTCATATACGCGGTAATGTCGCGAGGTGCTGCCAATTCATATGAGCACTCACGCTCGCTTTAAAGCCAAATTAAAGTGCCATTGTTCACCACTAACAAATGGCCAGAAGATTCTGCTCACGTATACTGGTGAATCTTGCAACACAAAATGTCTTGAGGATTCAATTTTTGGTAGCAGGGGCCCTTTAAGGAACACGAGATGATGAAAATTTCTGGGGCCCTCCGTTATGGCATCTTTCATTATCGTGTCGGTTTCGGGGCATAAAAACCCACAGTTATTATTTTATTTTTTTATTTATTTGATACTGTTAATCCCGTGCTTGGGGTCATTATAGGGAGGGTGTCACAGAGTACATAACGTTCGTATAAAAAAGAAAAATTCAAAAGCACATAGAAATACGAGTTGAATAACCAACAGAAAAATAAGAAACAAACAACACTGACTATACACATAAAAATCGACAAATAAATGCTCACAACAGAATTCAGCACACATCACTACAAAGAAAACTGTTTAATGCATTTTCCGAATACACTGATGTTGTTTGTTGCACAACCGCATTGGGTAAACTATTCCACATATCTATTGTGTCTGGGAAAAAGGAGTGGCGGAAAGCATTTGTGCATGTGAAATAAGGTTGAATTGCTCTGATATTATTAAGACGATTACATCGCCTTTCAGGAGGCTGAACATTATAAATCCTTATTTATTTTTGTTTGCCCGCTTTTAATCCTAAAAAAAAATTTGAGGGGATGTTTGCGCCTGCGATATTCGAAAGACTCAAGCTCACAGGACTTTAACAAAGCTATGACTGAGTGTGTGCGTTGATATCTACCGCATATAAAACGGACTGCTAATTTTTGTATTCTTGCAATTATTGTCCATAACACCTTCTGGTGAGGCGACCACACAATACTAGCGCACTCTAAGACAGGACGTATGAATGTTTTGTGAGGAGCTAGTTTTACATCCGGTGTGGCATGTTCCAGTTTTTTCTTTAGGAAATATTTTTTGTTTGTCTTAGAACAGATGTTATTGATATGTGAGTGCCATTTCAATGTGTGCATAATACTAACTCCTAGGTATTTGAAACAAGTGGCATTGTTTAAAGGGCGACTTCCGATGTGATACATGAATGACAATTCCTGCCCACTAGAGTGAATATGCGTAAATGTCATCTTGCTATAGGTTATTTCCATGTCCCATATTATACACCACTGATCTAATGCATGTAAGTGCCTGTTCAGATTAATTTGGTCGCCTTCGCAAGTAACTGGGGAAAAAATGAAGCAGTCATCTGCAAAAAGTTTCGTTTTAATAGGAGCATCAAGTATTGAACATAAATCATTAACAAATATCAGAAAAAGAATTGGTCTGAATTGATTCTAAAACAGATCCCCGGGGGAATGCCCGAGTACATGGCCAGTGGTCTTGAAGTGTAATTTTCAATTTTTACAGCCTGTTGACGTGCGGATAAATAGGCCTCAATCTATTTTAATACTTCTTCGCTTATTCCTAATCTTTCAAGCTTGAAAAGTAATTTACGATGAGAGACTTTATCAAAAGCTTTCCTAAAATATATTTATTTATTTATTATTTATTATAATACCCTCAGGACCCGTAGGGCATTACAGAGGGGGTGGGTACAACATTCATAACACACAAGAAAAAAAAGACAAAATAAAGAAACAAGTGTCAGATGCGCAAATCAGGAATGCAACATAAGTCAACTAAAAATGTATAAGTAAGAATTCAAGCACATCCAAGACAAAGATAGATAATGGAAACTGCGTATAGTTGCAAGCATTGCTGAGAAATTGCAGTCTTGAATATCAAAGGGTCTGTTATTGTTACAACGGAAGAGGGAAGGTGGTTCCAATCGGCGGCTGTTTTCGGTAAGAAGGCTGCTGAATAGAATTTGGTGCGGCAAAACAGAATGGCAACCTTATGCTGGTGATCAATGCGTGATGAGTGGTATGACGGTTGTGAAATGAGGTCTCGCTTCATTGATAGATTATGAAAAAATATCTTATGAAAAAAATGCAGTCGCGCCAGTTTCCTTCGGACAGTTAAATTGGGCAGGTCAAGGTTAGATTTCATTTCTGATATGCTAGCAGTACGAGAATAATTAGAACAAATGAACCGAACTGAGCGGTTCTGAACAGATTCTAACGCGTTGATTAAATTTTGCTGCACGGGATCCCATACTCAAGCTTTGGGCGAATTAGTGATCGGTATAATAGAATTTTGAGAGACAGCGGAGCGCGAGAAAAGTTGCGGCGTAAGTATCCTAGCGTTCGGTTGACACAAATTACATCAGTCTGCAGAAAGGCATCGCTGTTTTTATTAAAATCATGGAGCGTTTCAGCTAATTGTGTCACAGTAGAAAGATCACTAGACAGTAATTTTATTCTTTGTGCTGGAAGTAGTGAGGCAGGGGTGCTTCAGCTACCAGCCATTAGCATTGCTTAAGTACATTGCCTGGTGGCTCTAGAAGGCCGCTGTTTTCGCGAATTCATGGCGAAATCGGGATCGGGAATCGGCACACTTCACCAGAATTTTTCGAATTGACCGTACTTGTTCTGACCACCGCTTCAAATTATCCGCTCAAACTCGCATTTCAAAATATGAGACTGCCAAAATACTATGAAATAAATTGTATTTTGCAATAACTGAATTCAAATTAACGAAGAATGACCAAATGAAAGGTACTACTTGGTTCGTGTTGGCTTTGCGATGTGCTACCGTAAAAGCATTTCAAGTGCGCACCGTAAGTGCATCGCAAAAGCCTACCAAATCTGCCAAGTGTACAACAAATGAGCGAGCACGCTACCAGCATAAAAAGCAAGCTGCTGTCGAGGCAGGTCGTTGCACTCGGCAAGCCCCATTACCTTGAGGCACGGCAGCTGTGAGTGTGACACAGGGTTCCACTCAACGCACCTTGGCATAGAGGTGTGAACCACAATGGGTGCTCTGGAAATTCTTTCAGTGACGGAGTCGGAGGCCTCTAAAGGAGTCGATCCACTGGTCTTGTGCACTTAACTCATCAAAGATATCTGCAGAAATGTAAAAACGAAAAGTTTCATGTCTACCATACTTGACAAGCCATCACTTGACTGCCTTGAATATCTGCTGGCCACAAGTTCTGGGAACGAGTTACATTAATAACTACGCAATGATGCAGTAAAATTGGTACCAAGAATTCAGATTTCCACTAAGTTCATTTCTCTAAAACACAAAGCAGCATGTTCATTGTTTAAGAGGCCCAATTGCAAGTATATTTAACAATGCCTTGTGAAGACATTGTAATCTCCAGACTATTGCCTTGGAATTGCTGAATACTTTTCTCATTGCGTGGGCTGGTGCTTGTTACATAGACAAGCGTAATGGATATGCTTAACTGTGCTGAAATTCAGATGGGAATTTTACAAAGTATAGTTCATTTGGATGTCCCTACAAAAGCTTCCCTAATAGCCCTTTAATGGAACAATATTGCATTTATTATTAGGATGGTTGTCGTGGCAGTTCTCGTTGTTGTTAGGCATACATACATATATACATACATACATACATACATACATACATTAAAAATGACCGGAAAAGGAAAAGAAGAGTTATGATTGTGTTCGGCATGGGTTAATAGGCTCTCAGAACCTGCTTTCGTAAATACACTCAAACCTCAGTATTACACTTGCACCAGTCATGAAAATACTTCATTATATTTAAAATTCATTAAAAAATTAAATTTGTGGCACTGCATCAATGACAAAGCCATTGTTCACTTACTTTGTTATAACCAATAATTCATTATATCTGGGTTCGTTATATCGAGGTTTGAGTTATCCTGATGTTAAAAAGATGCAAGTGTGGCACATCTCTTGTTAAGGGGAGATGCGTGTCTTAACACAAGTTTTTTTTCAAAATACATATTTTTCATTTTTTTGCTTTTGTAAGTTTGGTTTCTCTAGTTTCACAACAAAAAACTGAAAATTGTAATGAAACAAAGTAGTTTAACCCTTTGCGGTCCAAAACTCTTACCCACTTTCCGCCTCTACCGGTCCAAAACTATTTCGCCAGTTTCTGGCATCGAAAAAAGTAACATGAACTGTGGAAGGAAAACTGACCCGATATTTTTCGCTCCTGCATTCAGGTGGCAACTCTTTTGGCGATATTTGGGCAGCTTATGATACCACTCACAGCATTCTCTGGGTACCGGCTGGGGTTTTTACTTCAGGTTTTGCAGAACGAAAATGTTTTCTCGACTGCCGTCGTCGTCGTCTCCGTCACTCATTTCTGTCGAATCAATGTCATCACTGTCTGGTGGAGGCACGTAATTCTTTCCTTCAATCCAGTCGTCCTCGTTTCCGCAAAAAGCACCACTGTAAGTTGCACGCAGTAAAAGCGTGACCATGCTTCTCGGCGAACCATTCTTGAGTGGGTACGGTCTAGGCTCCGTGCTGAACATTGTGCTGCACCGTAGTGTAAAGACAAGTAAACCTCAACAAAGTAAGCTTTCTCATTCTTCAAGAGAAGGCTCTTCATGTATTATACAGATACGCGTAACTTTCAGTGAAAAGAAAAACACAGATTATAAACTAGCACACATTTGCCGGGCGGTGCCAGACAGCAGACCACTGAGGCTGGTGTGCATTGTCGTGCGCTAACTGAGAGGACCGCAAAGGGTGAAAATCACTTTTTTTAAAGAGTATAAGGTGCCTACTATAAACTATAAATAGCTCACTGTCTAGTCTCCTAAAAATTGTCACCTGGCTGCTTGCCATTGCATTTTGCATGAGCAGTTCACCAAGGCCACATGCTCAAAATAATTGATTATCATGCTCTCTCGATGGAAGGAATCATCCTAAAATACATATTCTTGCCGCATAGATGAGCTTTGACTTATACCTTTAAAATTAGTTTTTCTCTGGATCCACCTTTGGGAAACTTCCCGAGTTGACATGTTTTTGGTACTTCTGATAGTCATATTGTCACGATGAGTCACAAGTACTGGGGGATTTATTGAACGACCGGGTAGCTAGCTCTAGGACGATGCGGCAGTCGTGGCTGGCTCTCGAGCAGAGAAGAAAGCACGCGATCATCTTTTTCCTCCAGATTGAGAGCCGCTCTTGCTGTCGACCCACTACGTGCTGGTGGCATTATCCCCCCTTCCGAAAAGAAAAAAAACAAGTCCCAAAAAGAGGAAAGAAAAGTACATAGCATCACCGCGATGCTACTACATAGGCACGTGAAAAAGTAATTAGAAATTCGGATAATGTGAAAATAAAAATTGAAGAGCGTGCCAATATAAGAAACGTCAATGAACGAGAAAGCAAGTTCACACAAATAAACAAAAAACACAAAGAATGCTGTGCGGTAAAGGAAAAGTTACGAGCAACGCGCAATAAATGGTTTCATGCGCAACACATGAACGACGTCCGGCCTCAGCCGTGTCCTGCTCCGTGCATGGGGTGTTGAGTCCGGAACCACTTCGTAGTTCACGTCACTGACGCGGCATAACACTTTATATGGGCCAAAGTACCGGCTCAGCAACTTTTCGCTAAGGCCACGGCGGCGGACGGGCGTCCACACCCAAACTTGATCTCCAGGGCTGTAAAACACTTCTCTGTGGCGGGTATTATAGCGTCGTGCTTCTGCCTGCTGTTGCTGGCCGATGTGCAGTCGCGCGAGCTGCCGGGCTTCCTCAGCACGCTCTGCGAATTCTTCGGCGTCAGTTGCCAACTCGTTTTCGTCTTGACACGGTAGTATAGAGTCTAGCATGGTCTGCACTTCGCGGCTGTAGAGATGCCGAAATGGCGTGAATCGCGTGGTCTCTTGCACGGCGGTATTATACGCGAAGGTCACGTAAGGTAAGATCCGGTCCCATGTTTTGTGCTGTACGTCGATGTACATTGAGATCATGTCTGCGAGGGTCTTATTCAGTCGCTCGGTAAGTCCGTTGGTTTGCGGGTGGTACGCAGTTGTTCTTCGGTGTCTGGTGTTGCTCAGTTTGAAAACTTCGTCCGTAAGCTGCGCCGTGAATGCCATCCCTCTGTCCGTTATTACACTGGAAGGAGCACCGTGTCGTAACACGATGTGGCGCATGAAAAATTGTGCTACCTCAGAAGCCGTGGCTCGTGGGATCGCCTGGGTTTCAGCGTAGCGTGTCAAATAGTCGGTCGTGACGATCACCCATTTGTTGCTGTCCGCACACAGGGGAAATGGCCCGAGAATGTCCATGCCGACTTGGTCGAATGGCGTGCAAGGTGCTTCAATGGGCTGAAGCAAACCAGCTGGTTTAACAGATGGTTGCTTTCGGCGCTGACATTCCCGACAGCTCTTCACGTACTTCTTGACGCTTGCCGAAAGTCCTGGCCAATAGTACCTCTCACTCACTCTGGCAAGTGTTCGTGAGTAGCCAAGATGACCGGATGTGGGTTCGTCATGGCAAGCGAAGAGGACGTCGTCTCGCATGTCTCGAGGAACCACCAGGAGGTAGGCACGGTTGTTCGAACGAGCGTTCTTCTTGTACAGCACACCATCTCGAAGGCAGAACGACGGCAACGAGCGGAATAAATGACGTGGTATGATTGTGTCCTGGCCCTCTAAATGATCGATGATCGGACGAATCTCTGCGTCATACCGCTGCCGTTTACTCAAGTCTGATGAGCTAATGGCGCCCAGGAAACCTTCGTCTTCCTCTGCTTCCTGACTGACGACATGAAGGGGCGCGCGTGACAGTGTGTCAGCGTCTTCATGCTTACGGCCGGACTTATGGACGATGGTGACGTCAAATTCCTGCAGCCGCAAGCTCCACCGTGCTAGCCGTCCTGAAGGGTCGCGCAGGCTTGCCAACCAGCAGAGGGCGTGGTGGTCCGTCACTATCTTGAAGGGACGACCATAAAGGTACGGGCGGAACTTGGTGATTGCCCACACGACTGCGAGGCACTCTTTCTCCGTAGTGGAATAATTCGCCTCAGCACGCGATAGAGAGCGGCTGGCGTAGGCTATCACTCTTTCGATGTCTTCTTGACGCTGAACGAGCTCTGAACCGAGCCCAATGTTACTAGCGTCGGTATGGACCTCCGTGTCAGCATCATCGTCGAAATGAGCGAGAACGGGCGCTGATTGCATGCGCTGTCGCAGCTCATCAAAAGCTGCTTGTTGCTCGTTTTCCCAGACAAACCGTGTGTCGTCCCTTGTGAGACGAGTCAGAGGTTCTGCTATCTGTGAAAAGCCATGAATGAATCGGCGATAGTAGGCGCACAAACCAAGGAAGCGCCGGACGGCTTTCTTATCGACAGGAGCTGGTAATTCGGCAACAGCGGCAAGCTTGTCCGGATCGGGACGGATTCCTTCGGCGCTAACTACATGTCCAAGAAACTTTAGTTCTTTATAGCCGAAGTGGCACTTCTGTGGCTTTAGTGTGAGGTCCGCCGATCGGATAGCCTCCAGCACGCTGCGCAGGCGCTGAAGGTGCTGCTCGAACGTGGCAGAGAAGACCACCACATCGTCAAGGTAGACAAGACAAGTCTGCCACTTCAGCCCTGTGAGGACAGTGTCCATCATTCGCTGGAAAGTCGCCGGCGCTGAAGACAAGCCGAAAGGGAGTACTCGAAATTGGTATAGGCCGTCTGGAGTCACGAAGGCTGTCTTTTCGCGGTCTCGCTGATCTACCTCGATTTGCCAGTACCCGCTTTTGAGATCGAGAGAAGTGAAATAATGAGCACGACGAAGTCTATCTAGCGAATCGTCGATGCGCGGTAGCGGGTACACATCCTTTTTGGTCACAAGCTTTCGGTAATCGACGCAGAAGCGTAGCGACCCGTCCTTCTTTTTGACAAGCACGACTGGAGATGACCACGGGCTGTTGGATGGTTCTGTAGCGGCGAGAGAAGAGGAGACGCGAGATGACGTCGAAGGCGGCCGATGGGGCCGTGCCTATCTCGCCACTTTATTCTAGGCCTGAAGCGGAGCCACGTCGGCTACCAGCGTCCGCCACGCCAGGCGTGTCAGCTCGTTCTAATTCTCGCGCAGCTCGAGCTATCATACGCTGCGCGAGAGGCGCGGCGCGGTGATTGAGAAATGATGATGATGATGGCGCTACAGGGCTCCCCCCCTAGCGCTTTGCGCGATTTGAAAACATATGAAAAAGAAAGAGACTATATACATGAACGAAAATCCGCAAGGTGTCCGTTTAGGAAGTCCAGTTTGTGAACATTTATGGGCCATCCATAAGCAGTGTGTCTCCGGTGGGCGACTCTGGGAGAAGCGCAAGGGACGAAGAAGGAAGTGCCGGGTCGCTGTGTTCATAGACACGTCCATCCGACAATTACGTGGTGGGACCATTCGAATGCGCACCCGCCGTTTCGAGTAGACGCGGCTGACAAACGTGCCCACAGCTGGAACTGTGGACAGGCGCTGAAGAGCTCGCGCCGGCAATGTGGGCGAAATAGTGTGAATGGTCGGAACGCACCCATGATGACCGAGCACTGAAGTTTCACAGCCACAGCGGGGTCTCCGACAGCGCACAGGGTGCCGAGCCTGCTGTCGACAAGGAGCAACGTCGCGGTCGTGCTGGTGCGGACGTCTCTGTCGATGAAACACCGGCCTCCGCGTAGCACTGCGACCGGCATGCCGGGGCGTGTGGCCGAGTCGACGGATGTGGAAACGCCGTGCATTGCGGCTAGTCATGTGCACGGCAAGTGATTGGCCCTTGCGTCGGGAAAACCTCGTAGGTGCTTGCGCCGTCTTGAAGGCCAAAGCTGCAACGCACGGCTGCATAGCAGGACGCTTGAAAAGGGGACGTTGTGTTTTACGGTGAACGCGATGATTTCTTCTGTGCGCTGTCAAGTGTGGTAGACAGGCAGTAGGATTGGGCGTCGTCGCTCGTGTCACCAACGAGCCCGCGTTGCGAACACACGTCTGGTAGTTGCCGTCCAGCGTCAAAGGCTCCGAGGGATGGTTGTGGAGCCCAGAAGTCGTGGCCTGGGGGTTGAATGGCGTGCCCGTGCTCGTCGCGGCAGCCTGGTGGTTGTCCGCCTGCATGGGTGGTACAAAACGTGCGGTCTGTCCGGCAGCATCCCGGAAGTTCGGTCGTAGCATGTTACGGGCAGGAACTTCAGCTGCGGGAGACGTTGAGGTAGGTGATAGTGGCTGCCTGCAAGACGTATGGCGCGTTAAGGCCAGTTGAGAGTCATCTTCGGACACCGTCGACGGCGATGCCTCCGCGATTGGGGGGCGAATAGCAGGCACGACGATGTCCGTAGTTGCGGCAGGCTCCAAGGCGTGCGGCGAGGTTGCCGTCGTGAAGACTGACCTGCCTGAGTTGTCTGGGGTGGAGGAAGACGTGCAAGTGGCCGGCACGAGTGACAGACCTGCGTTCGCGGGCTCCAAGGGGACGCCTCTCTCGGTGCTGAGACCAGTCGAAGTGGGAGCGTCGTCTACCTGGTCGTCGTGCTCAGGTGCAGATTTGGATCTTCGTGCGACTGGATCTGAGGTAGGAGGAGTAGTCGAAGCCGGGGTACCGAGGTAGCGGTCAGTGGAGGGCTGCGGACCGGTTCGTACCTTGCTCTGCGACGCCGGGGAAACCTGCCTGGTGCGGGTAAACGGAAGCGGACGGTATGTGTTGCCGCTGCGGGCGAGCACCGCAGTGCAGAGGGAATCGTAAGGCTGCGGGCTGGTGCTTGAAGTGGCAGCGAGATGGCGCAACTCGACCGGTAGGGCGTCGAGAAGAATGGCATGCATTAGCAGCTGGTCCGTGATGCCATTCACCGCAAGAACAGCGTCGAGCTGCATAAACCATACCTTGGGGTAAGTTGATTGGTACGGCGGCACTGGTGGGCAGAGTTGGGGGAACATGGCCGCGGGCCGCTCGGCGAAGGGCGTGTTCTCCGGGTCACCAAATGTAGCGGCGAGAGAAGAGGAGACGCGAGATGACGTCGAAGGCGGCCGATGGGGCCGTGCCGATCTCTCCACTTTATTCTAGGCCTGAAGCGGAGCCACGTCGGCTACCAGCGTCCGCCACGCCAGGCGTGTCAGCTCGTTCTAATTCTCGCGCAGCTCGAGCTATCATACGCTGCGCGAGAGGCGCGGCGCGGTGATTGAGAAATGATGATGATGATGGCGCTACAGTTCGATAACGCCATCGTCAAGCATCTCGCGAACTTGCGTACGTATCGCTTAACGTTCTTTAGCCGACACGCGGTAGGGGTGCTGGTGTATTGGGCGTGCGTCCTCGTACGTGATGATCCTGTGTTGAGTGATGGACGTCTGGCGGATCTTCGAGCAACTTGTGAAGCAAGACCTGTACTCGAACAAGAGCGCTCGCAGCGCAGTCTGGTTATCGGTGGACAGATCAGGATTGATGTCAATGTTGCTCATTGATGTGTCTGCGTTATCCACTAACTTCTGACGTGAGACAGTTGGTTACGTTTGCTACTTCGTGGGCAAACGCTATCGAAGTGCCACGGAAAAGGTGTCGATGCTCGTTGCTAAAGTTGGTAATGAGCAATTCAGATCGGCCGTCACGAACGTGTATTACACTTCTCGCTACACATATGCCTTGCTGCAGGAGGTGTTCTAAATTTGTCTCGGCCACCACATCGCCATCGCTCAAACCACAGCATGTTACGTCGACTAGAACACTGGCTCGGGGAGGAAGCGTCACGCTCTGTTCAGAAATACGGAGTACGTCGACACGCATTCCGTCATCTTGCACGTTGATTGCTCGCTGGGCTGAGAACGTGACGCGGCGCTCTTGCAGATTAATGATAGCTCCATTTTCCTCTAGAAAATCAACTCCCAGAATGACGTCACGGGAGCATTCACGTAGAACAAGGCAGCTTGCTACGAATGTGTACCCCTGAATCTGTACTCTAGTTGTGCAGGCACCCAGTGGAGTAACGACATGGCCACCAGCTGTCCGAATCTGCGAGTTATGCCATGGTGTGATTACTTTCTTCAGCTGCGTTGTCAGTTTCCCGCTCAGTATGGAATAGTCTGCGCCGGTGTCCACTAACGCATTAACTACACAACCATCAATTGTTACTGCAATGTCGAGTGAAATCCGGCTATCCTTTGCAGCAGCAGGTGATGTCGGACCAGGTTTCTGTACAGTTCTGCGTCAATAGGAGGTCTTCAGCGCTTCGACGTTCAGCGACCCCGCCCCCAGAGGTCGCTTCGGCTAGTTTTCCCGGCGGGGGCTGGGAGATCGTTTGGTAGAATACCGCTGGGGCGTTGATGAAAATCGCCTCGGTGATGGCGAGCGCGACTGGCGCCCGGCAGACGGTGGTGCATGCTGCTGGGAGAGGTAATTTTGGATGTCGCGTGGTCTCTGACCGTAACGGGGTGGCGGCGAGTACGCAGAGAAGCCGCGAAGCCCAAGACGGCGATATGGGCACTGGCGGTACAAGTGATCAGCTTCTCCGCAGTGAAAGCACAGCGGCCGGCGATCAGGTGTGCGCCAAACATCAGACTTTCGAGGAGACGTGCGCCGATCGTCGATGTACTGAACTGGTTGCACTGAACGATGGGCGACAGAAGCACCAGGGACAAAGGGCAGGGGCGGTGGCGTGTACGTGCCTTCGTAGTACGGTATGTGCTGCGCTGACTGTAGTGAAACAGCAGGAACAGGATGGACGAATAATGGCGGCGTTGCAGCAGGGCGTTTCAAGGCTTCCGCATAGGTTGTCTCACGGCGGTATTCAGCAGGGGCTGGCACAGCTGTATCATGAGGCAAGGTGTCCCGGAGGGCCTGGTGCAGCTCATCCTTGATCACAGTTGCAATAGAGTTGACTGTAGGATGAGGTGTTACACCAGCCTTTTGTAACTCTTCACGTACTATATCACGGATGAGTTCACGTAGACAGTCGTTGTTGGTTCTAGTGGCGGTGAAAATGTCGACAGTAGACATGCCACTGACTTGCCTGTCGTATTGGTTGGATCGCTGCTGCAGCATTTTTTCCATTGTCACGGCCTCGGACAAGAACTCCGCGACCGTCTTCGGAGGACTTCGCACGAGGCCGGCAAAAAGCTGGTCCTTGACGCCGCACATCAAGTGACGCAACTTCTTGTCCTCAGTCATTCTTGAATCGGCCCGTCGGAAGAGGCGCGTCATGTCTTCGACGTACGCGGTCACAGTTTTGTTTGGCGACTGGACGCGGGCAAGAATAGCTCGTTCAGCTCTTTCTTGGCGGTCAGTGCTGGCATATGTCTGCAGAAGTCTGCGAGAGAATTCGGGCCACGTCGTCAGCTGCTCCTCACGATTTTGATACCACGTGCGAGCCCCGTCTTCGAGATAGAAGTAGACACGACCCAGTTTCGCCGCGTCGTCCCACTGATTCAAGTTGGCTACGCGCTCGAAGTCCGCCAACCAGTCCTCAACGTCTTCGCGCTCCGTACCATGGAACGTCGGCGGTGCCCGTGGGCTTTCCAACGTATAGCGGTTCGGCGACGTGCTTCCCGTGCCGGTTGCCAAGGTTTGTACCGAAGTGCTGGTCATGTTTGTTGACGTGGTGGGAGCAGTATCGTTGACTTCCGGAGGCAATCCCCTGATTCGGCGGCTGGTCCGATGCACGGGAGTGTTGACTGGCACTGGACTCGTATTACGGCTTCCTGGGGGGGTCTGCAGCATCCGTGAGGCTACCCAGCACCTCCACCAGTTTGTCACGATGAGTCACAAGTACTGGGGGATTTATTGAACGACCGGGTAGCTAGCTCTAGGACGATGCGTCAGTCGTGGCTGGCTCTCGAGCAGAGAAGAAAGCACGCGATCATCTTTTTCCTCCAGATTGAGAGCCGCTCTTGCTGTCGACCCACTACGTGCTGGTGGCAATATGACAATGAGACATTGTCCACATATTCCTTAACATGTGAAGGGTGTAAGTATCTCATTTAACACTTGATATCATCTGTATAATTATTACGAACCTCAAGCAAGCGATTGGTACGTTCTGAGGATTCTAAGAGCTCTCACATTACAATTTTATTGCGATAGAAATCATGTGGACACTCTCCGCTTGATTTCGCCGTCGGCGTCAATGTCATGTACCGTATATGTATGCGTATTCAATAAATGAAAATGCAAAAAAGAAGAAATCCAGCAAAAATACTCTGGCGCGCGAAATCGAATGTGGGACCTTCGCGCCATAAATGCGAGACGTTAACCACTGAGACACTGAGTGGCAAGCTATTTATATCTACCATTTACCGCTGTTGGCTGGCATCTCGTGGGGGGGACTATTGTGTTTTCAGCATTATCAGCAAGATGGTGCAATGAGCGCGTACATTGGCCCGTGGAGATGAGGGGAGTAGACGATGTCTTGCGCGCCCTTATCTCCCGATGGGGAGGATCATATGTCTTGGCCTACGTGTGGCATGCATGGAACGATTGTTGGAGTTACGGGGCGCACAAAGGTTACTGCAATCCTTGCACAGCCTCCGCTTGCGGAAAGGGCGCACTTTTCAGGCACAGCAAAGTAACAACTGAGACACTTGTTTGCGTTCATCTGTACCTGTGAGTACGTTTTGTGCATAATTTGTGCGTGAGAAACACGGGGAACATTTCGATTTGCTTGCCATTCTGCGCGTGACCTTCCAATTTGTTGCTATGACGTTCATTGCTTCGCCTTTGCGGCAAAGCTGTGACTTTTTCTACTCCACTAAACTGTCTTATACTCACTCTCTTGATACTTATTTTCATTCTACCGTTAAGCGGAACATAGAAGACAATCTTGCGACTCGGCTGTTAAGAACACGCTGCTTTCGCTGTCTCAAGGTGTACCTGTGTTTTGTTCGTGTTCTACCGTGACACTGGTGGAGGTTCTGGGTAGCAACCCTGCATGACGCTCCACACTCCCGCTGGAAGCTGTTCATCCTGTTCAGAAGCATTGTCACCTGTTGCAACTTCTGTGCATCACTTCAGTCGACGGTTTCGAGACCTCATGCCAGTGCTCACTTCCTTGTTGTAACCTCCCAGGCACCGCTCACCTCAACCAATGGCCAACGCAAGCCTCCAACAGGTGTCCCAAGGCAGCTTTCAGACGCACCCATCTCAGGTGACCATCTTTCAACCACTCAAACCCAATCGTTCTAGTGGCGGCGCCCATGAAGACGTCGACTGGCTTGTCCACTACAAGCGTGTTGCCAAGATAAATCACTGGCCGGAACAGGAAAAGCTTTCTTGTATCTATTTCAACCTTGACAACAGTGCTCGTACTTTGTATGAGAATAGAGAAGCCAATCTAAGGGTGGGGATCAACGTGGCCCGACTTTCAACAGCAGTTCATCGATACTTTCGGAAATATCGATCGATTGAACCGTGCGCAGCAGTAATTGGAGCTACGGGTTCAAAAGCTTAACGAAACCGTTGCAATGTTTACCGAGGACATGTCTTTTTCGTCGAGCTAACCGGCACATGACAGAAGATAAAAAGTTGAGTTACCTCATGCGCACTGTCAATGAACAGCTTTTCGTCGGGCTACTGCGCAACCTTTCAAGTACCGTGGTTGATTTTATTAAGGAGGCTATGGCTATCGAGCGGGCCCGTCATCAACGCTGCTGGCAATATGACTGCATGTCCAGCAATATTCCAATCAATGCTATCACCACGACGTCTGAGAGTCAAAGCTGCTTGTGAAACTTGATAGGGAGAAAGTTCGTGAAGAACTGCAGAAGTTCCGGCTTCTGGTTGTTGAAACTCCCATTGCGTCAGTCCTCGAAGTCGTACGTGACGAAATCCGCCAAGCGTTGTCTACGGCTGGTCCTGATGCTGAGCAGCGTTGCATGAGCTACGCTGCTGCTCTCTGACGTCCAGCACCTGCTACGCCGACGTCATACCGCCAGGCGCCAATGGCCCTTTGGTCACCGCCGCAAGAGCAGGCACTACAGCAACCACCCATGCTACAGCCATACAACCAGCCCTTCATAGGCACACCATGGGCATTGACGCCAGGGGGATGCTCAGACGTCCACCGACCCGAAGAACAGATGCACAGATTCATGGCGCACAGTCGACAGGCGTCCACTATGCTTTCACTGCGGAGGTGCAGGCCATATTGCCCGTCGTTGCTGGCATGGAGGTGATTAATTTCGTCCTCTTCAATCTTGGTTTGACAGTCAACGTGCCAACGACAAAAACACTCCACGCCATGACGACACTTCTTTTTATGGAGTGCGTTCTCACTGTGAGGACGGCTGTACCACTACAGAGAAGGCAATGTCTGCTCACCCACCTGGTCTGGGACGTCGATCCCGCTCTCCATCTCCCACGCGTTCACCTTTGTGGCATTGCCGCACCTTAGCCGACCTTAATACAACAAGGTCAGCTAGCCCGCGCCGGGGAAACTGAGGGCCGCTACCTCTGGGGGCAAGGTTGCATGCCATGAAGATGACGAAAAATAGCCTTTACTGCATGACGTCGTGCAGCCGATAAGCTGTGAAAGCAATGAAATCGTGACTGCCGAACTTCTTCTTGACGGCCAGAAAGTGACAGCTTTAGTTGACACCAATGCCGACTTCTCTATTATCAGTCAGGACCTTGTCAACAGCCTCAGAAAAGTGAAGACTCTGTGAACGGGCTCTCATATAAGAATGGCAGGAAGCCAGTTATTGATGCCCTCTGGAAGATGTACAGCAAGAATTGGCATCAGAGGTTCTCCTTTCACGGCGTCGTTCGTCGTTATCGCCGCATGCTGCAGAGATGTAATCCTTGGCATGGATTTTTTACGAGAATATGGTGCCATCATCAACATCCCAGAAGGTTTAATTACTTTCTGCTATAGTTCGGGCTTACTCGATTTTCCAGAGGCGCGAACAAACCAACTGCGTCTTATTGATGACGACATGTTCCTCTCTCCTTGGTCATGCATGCTTGTTTCTGTGGCCGCCGGTGTCCAGTTTGACGGCGAAGGAGTCACATACCAAATAAGCTCGTTTCTCTTCTTCTCGGTATTTCCGTCTCACGGGGTATCGTCAGAGTTGCTGCTAGACGCACGGACTTGCTACTAACCATTTTTAGTGCTGAGCGCCGGTACCTTCAAAAAGGCACGGCTGCCTTTTTTTCGGCGATGTCATAGGAGCTGAAGGTTGCTTGGAGATAGTCGACGAGATGCTAAATCTTGATTCAGCGCCTGTTCTGGACGTTAGCATTACTTTGCCGAAAGATGAGCAACGCAGACCTCTTGAGTTATTGGCCGAATTCCAAGACTGATTTTTGATACCATCAAGACTTGTCCCCATGCCTCTAACCAAGCATCAGATAATTACCGAGGAAACGGTGAGACCTATTCACCTATTTTTCTCTGGTCCTCGTTAAGAAAAAAGACCGAAGGCTGCCTGCGCTTCTGTGCGGATTACTGGAAGCTAAATCGGGTGGCCAAGAAATACGTATATCCACTACCTCGTGTAGATGACTTTCTCGACAGACTTCGACTTGCTCGGTGCTTCTCTTCAATGGACATGTGAGGTGGATATTGGCAAAGCGAGATGGACTCCAGAGACCGCGAGAAGACTGCTTTTGTGACACCAGATTGGTTATATGAATTGAAGGTCTTGCCATTCGGTTTGTGTGCAACTCCTGCTACTTTTCGAAGAGTCATGG
The DNA here is from genome assembly GCA_013436015.1 of Rhipicephalus annulatus. Classification (NCBI taxonomy): domain Eukaryota; kingdom Metazoa; phylum Arthropoda; class Arachnida; order Ixodida; family Ixodidae; genus Rhipicephalus; species Rhipicephalus annulatus. Next base: position 74,541 of record WOVY01013837.1, on the reverse strand, counting down.
ATACCGTGCTTTCCGGCTAGAAGTGGAAAACCTGCTTAGTATATCTGGATGATGTCATAGTGTTCTTCTAAACGTTTGACGAGCACCTTGAAAGGCTTGAAGTGGTCTTATGCACCATACGGTTTGCGGGCCTGACATTAAAGCCTGGGAAGTGCTACTTTTGCTACAAAGAACTGCAATATCTTGGTCACGTAGTCAGTCATGCAGGTGTTCGTCCCGATCCTGAAAAATTGGCAACATTGCACAGTTCCCTGTGCCTACCGATAAAAAGGCTGTCAGACGCTCTCTCGGCCTCTGTGTATATTATCGACAATTTATCGCGGACTTTGCACGCATCGCATCACCGTTAACTCGCCTCATGAGAGAAGACGTCACCTTTGAGTGGAAGAACAAAGAAGTTGCTTTTAACGATCTTTGCCAGCAACTAAAAACACCTCCAGTCCCTTGCCCACTTTGACGAGAGAGCCCCCTACGATACTTCACACCGATGCTAGCAATGTAGGTCTGGGAGCTGTGCTTGTGCAGCAGCAAGAGGGCACAGCAAGGGTCATTGCCCATGCCAGCAGAACGCTAACATGCGACGAGGCTAATTACTCCATGACTGAGAAGAAATGTCTCGCCGTGTTATAGGCAGTCGCAAAATTTCGCCCGTATTTATATGGCCATCCCTTCAATGTTATTAGCAACCACCAACTCACTGTGTTAGTTAACGAATCTTAAAGACCGCACCGGCTGATTAGCGTGTTGGAGACTCAGGCTGCAGGAGTTCGATATGGCAATCATACATAAGCCAGGGAAGCGACATATGGATGTTGACTGTCTGTCCCATTCACCCATTGAGTCGGCAACCCTGCCAGAGGAGGAGGAAAAAGCAATTCTCGGTGTCCTCGACACATCCTCCATTGCGCAGCAACAACGGGACGACGCTCAGATGCTTGGCTTAATTCCCTACTTGGATAGCAGATCTCCGAAGTCTCGAAGAGTTTTCGCAAGAGTGTTGTCATACTTTTGTTTTCGGGGTTGAGTACTCTACAAAAACTTTTTTGTCGACGGGATCTGCCTATCTGCTCGTCATCCCAGCAGCTTTCTGCACCGAAGTACTCAAAGCATGCTACAATGAGGTGACTTCCGGCCATTTTGGTTACACGAGAACATTGGCCAGAGTACAGCAAGGGTATTACTGGCCAAGACTAACCACAGCCGTCAAGCACCACGTTTGTACCTGTCTCGACTGTCAGTGACGCAAGTCACCACCGATTAAACCAGCTGCAACCCGTGCAGGTCCCAACGACTCCATTCGACCAGACCGGCATGGGCATTTTGGGCCCACTACCTACTTCTACTACAGGGAATCGCTGGGTTATCGCCGTGATGGATTATCTGACCCGTTATGCTGAGACAACGGCTATCCAGAGAGGTACAGCAGTGGAGGTGGCAAGATTTTCCATCGAGAATATTTTACTGAGGCATGACGAAGCAATGGTCGTGATCACGGACACAGGAACCGCATTTACGGCAGCTCTTTTGGATCACGTCCTGATGCTGTGTGGAACAATGCATTTTAAGACCACCGCCTACCACCCATAAACGAACGGGCTGACAGAGCGTCTGAATAAAACCATTGAAGACATGCTTTCGATGTATGTAGACGTTGAACACAAAAGCTGGGTTGAAATCTTGCCTTACATAACGTTTGCATACAACACGGCCAAGCAAGAAATGACTTGTTTGACCCCGTTCAGCCTCATTCATGGACGAGAAGTATGAACCATCTTAGATGCGATGTTACCGCACAAAGGTGATGACATTGATCCAGATGCGGACACGTTTACGGAACGTGTGGAAGAAGCTAGGCAACTTGAATGTTTACGAATCGGCCAGCAGCAAGAGTACGATGCAAGCCGCCACAATGCTCACCGCAGAACAGTCGTCTACCGAACTGGTGACAAATTATGGGTTTGGACGCCCGTTCGGAAACGAGGACTTTTCGAAAAGCTCTTAAAGAAGATAATTTGGATCATACCGAGTGCTGCGACAACTGAGTGATGTCGCTTACGAAGTCGTTCCCGACAGTACGTATAGTACGAGGCATCGCCAGCACCATCCTGAACTCGTTCACGTCGTGTGCATGAAGCCTTACATAAGCGAGTGATTGCGTGAGACTTTTCTTTAAAAAAAACTGCATTACTGACTTCGCATCGGGGTGATGCTCTTTGACAGGGATGCAAGTGAATCTTGTCTACGTGTGGACGAAAACGATGATGGGGGGGATTTAGCGGACACCTGGTAGTGGGCCTCTGGCTTTACTCGAGAACGAAGAGTACAATCTTGTGGCTCAGCTGTTGAGAATATGCTGCTTTCGCTGTCTCAAGATGTACCTGTGTTTTGTTCGCGTTGTACCGCGGCAGTACGTTGCACCCCATGTACTCTATATTCTTCATAGTAAAAGCCTTTTGTTGTTTTTTCATGACAGCCCTTGCTCATTGCCACGGGGCCCTGGACACCATGTTGACGTACATAAGGTGGGACAGCGAACAGAATTTAAAGGTAATGCTTTATTTTGTCTGCTCATAAATATAAACTCTCAAAGTACTTGATTTCTTTAAAGGGATACTGAACAAAATCTTTGCCGCCAAAATTATCAGCCAGATCAATAGATTGGATGCTAAAATCAATACAGACAACCTTCATTCCAAGCAGAAACTGCGGGAGAATAATGAACTTAACGGGTCTTTCTCAAACTGTCGTGTCTAGCAGCAGTTTGAACGAGAGGATGTGACGTTGGGTGACGTCAAACTGGCAAGCCAACAATGCTAGCTATCGCATGCGGCTCTGGACTTTCTCACTTTCAACTTCGGTTCCCAGAACCAGTATGAACAGCAACAGCAACGAACAATGCTTCCGGCTGGGGCATAGCGCAAGCGCTTTGTGGAAGGGAAAGAGTGGAGTGAAAGGACTGCTGGAGAAAGAGGTCAAAACACGTGCATCCTGCATGCGCCGCACTGTGTTTGACGTCGCTGCTCGCAATGTATGAAAAAATACAACAAACTGCTAAAAAATACGAGAAATTAACTCCGTTTATCAAAACACTGGCATCTATTGAGTGGAATTTTGAAGTTCCGTTAGTTTTTCCAATTTTTGTTCAGTATCCCTTTAATACAGTCGAATCCCTTTATAAGAAACACTGATATTAGAGGCAAATGGCTACGAGAGACACAAGTATGCCTACATGTAAATAGGGGTTAAGAAAATGCATATGTGGATACCCTGCTTATATAAGATACAAGATTGGCTGCCCGGTACATGTGTCTTAAAAAGAGGTTCAGCTTTATTGATTATTGAATCTTTAGGGGTGTGGGAAAATTTCAAAGTTGGAAACATTCGTTGAATATTGCAATCATAATATTTGTATTCCATTCGAAAAGCACATATTTCAGTTTCCAAAATTTGAGGTAACTTGAATATTGAGCCTTTTCGAAAACTCAGTTGGATATGTACCGTAAAGAACTTTCGATTTCGTGCTTTTACGGTAAGTGCATCAACAGTAGACATGCAGTGATCACTCCTACTTCGGTGCGCGTGCTGTGATGACTGCACGGAAATGCATGGGAGCGTGGTGACAACTACTGACAAATGCGCCAGCACTTCATCGCGACAAATCTACCAACAATGATAATCTAGATCGTGAACTGAACTGCCTCCTGGGCCGTACATGTGGCTTAGCGGTCTAGCGTTCTGATCACTTGCATAAGTGTACGGTAAACGTACTGAACGCTCGTCGTTCGCTTCTGCATCGTTGTGTGCAGGACTACTTTAATAAAGTGTACATTGCTTGTGGAAATCAAGGCAACTCTGTGTTGCATTGATAAAATACTTATCGCACCCTTGTATGGTTTGAAGCTCATCGAGCACTAAGAAAAAGACGTCTTTGCACAAATGCAAATGCACATGTCTTTACAGTGAGCGGCCACGACGCAGTGAGCTTAGTAGGCAACGTACTACACGCTACCAGCTATAGACGCTCAGCTGGACGATGCAGCAGGCAACGCTTATCATGTGTGGCTACGTTTTCACTAATGAATCGCCACATAAACTTGAGCACACGCATTGACGAAATCCTGCGGAGTCTTCCATGAGTTGTGCCACTCTGTAAAGATGTATTAATTCCCCGTCCAGTAGTTCTGAAGTGATGCAATTGTAGCGCACAATTATGCGAATGAGCCGAAGTGTTTTGTGAAGCCACGAAATACACACCGGTGCTTTTAACGAAATGCTTTATCGAATACGCATGCATTCACTGTTTTCGTTTGCCTTTATCAGGCAAATAATTACAATGATGTATGAAACAGTGGAAATGGCAGGAGTGAAGAATCGGGCACATATTTCCAAATCTTCCAACAAAGGGGGAGGGCGCTTGCTCAGGTAGGGGCGCTCGCTAGAGATATTGTGGTAGTAGGTTAAGTGTTCCGTTTCTAACTTCATAGGCACAGGTTTAATTCGCGGCCACTCTTTAGTGAGTACGAAATGCTAGAACACCTACACGGTCTGATTTAGGTGCACCCCAAAAGCCCCAAGGGGTCAGGATCAATTCAGAGTTCCCATAATGTCATGTGCCTCACGATGAAGGGTTGGTCTGGCAAACAAATCCCCAGATTAGTGTTTATCTTCCATAGTACTCTATGCTGAGTGTAGATGAAAAAAGAGTAGCATGTAGCTGAAGAGTACCAAAGTAATGTTTGTAGTCGCTTGGAGGAAGTAGATAAATTTATTGCACTTTGCTTAATTATATGGACTGTTGATAAACCAACTTTTTGATATACCAATTAGAGCAAAAGTGTCGGTGCAGGCGTGTATTGTGACTTGTGTCCGTTCTGTGGTTACACTATGGGGCGATACGGAAGCTACACGGCTGCTTTCAAGTTGAAAATGCTCGATCCTGTGCTTAACAATGGCTACAGGGCTGCCAGTAGGCACTTCAGAGTCGAGTATTGTTTGCTACTGGTGACAACACGAGCACTTTAACAATGGCTACAGGGCTGCCAGTAGGCACTTCAGAGTCGAGTATTGTTTGCTACTGGTGACAACACGAGCACTTTAACAATGGCTACAGGGCTGCCAGTAGGCACTTCAGAGTCGAGTATTGTTTGCTACTGGTGACAACACGAGCAGCTTAAAGCCACTGATGCATTGGGTCTTCTGTGTGCCTAAGGCTGCGATGTATGGCAAAACTTTATTTTGTCGGACGAAAGCATCGCGGACGATTCTGTGTTAGATGGCCGTCAGCTCGAAATAGACGTCGTACGCTGACTTTTTGCAGGCCCTTGTTGAGTGATGAATGCCAATGCCCACAATTCCTACAAGCTTTGTGTACGGTATTCTGATTCTGTACTGTTTGCTTGTGGCTTTTGTGCCTCCAATAAATCTTTTGTTGTGTTGAACTTGTGGTTTTATAGTTAAGGTAAGTCTTAATTAGTACTTCACAAAACTTGCACTTAGTTGCTGGCGTGAGAATCCTGATTAGCATGCACTTCGTTTCCCACTTCACTCTGTACGTTTTGACGAAAAATTTTCCCGCGCAATTCTCGCACCCTTCCCCTAACTTTTCATCCATTTTCAGGGAAAAAAAAGTGCAAGGAATATGCAAGTAAATACAGTATACGCTTGTAATAGCAGGTCCATAGAATGGTGCAGTACGCATTCCTGACCATTATTTTTTTGATAGGACATGGAGTAACTTCACATTTATGGATCCACTGGTGGACAGTGGAACCCCTTTATATCAGACACTGATGTAAGAGATGATTGGGCATAAGAAACACCAGTGTGCCTGTAATAAAATAGGGCTTGATAAGAAAGTGCATATGTGGCACCCTTCTTGTAAGGGGGACCTCATGTAGAGAACAAGAATTGCTCCCCGGAACACCCTTATGGGAGGCATAAGGGGGTGCAACTGTACAAGACGCGCTTAACACGACTCTCAACACGAGAGCGCATGGCGCCGCGAGTTCAAAGACCGCACATGGCTTCAGCTTGTTTTTATTACAAATAAATGTTATTTCTTTATTTGGGATCATTTCAAAGTAAGGAGAACCGCATCTAGTTATAGAGATAAGGGCCAGTGGAAGCCATGCGTAACTTTTGAACTCTTGAAGCCACGTGCTCTTGTGTTGGTTGTCATATCGGGCAAGACTGTGCAATATAATACAAATATGGACAAGAAACACAGGGCCACATATTTACAGCATGTGCAAATTTTCAATAGGATGGTTTCTTTATGTGCTCCGTGGACTGCACGATGCAGTTGAGCGTAGCACCTGTGGTGTCTGGTGCCGCGTTCCTTGTTTGCGTTTGCCTTATTTTTCACTCTGATTGCTTTGTTATTTGCCAACGATTACAATAACTTATCGTCCTCAATTTTCTCGTTTTCAGGGTAGTCGTGCAGACGAGCTCAAGCAATGCGGAAATAGAAAATACAAGGAAAAGGCATATCAGGAGGCTTTTGTATACTACACGAACGCGATTGTAGATATGTAAGCTTCTGACCTAAAAAAAAAGTTTTTAAATCTTAGCTTATGTGCATTGTTCTGTGCTGCCCCGCCGCGGTGGTCTAGTGGCTAAGGTACTCGGCTGCTGACCCGCAGGTCGCGGGTTCAAATAACGGCTGCGGCGGCTGCATTTCCGATGGAGGCGGAAATGTCGTAGGCCCGTGTGCTCAGATTTGGGTGCACGTTAAAGAACCCCAGGTGGTCAAAATTTCCGGAGTCCTCCACTACGGCGTCTCTCATAACCATATGGTGGTTTTGGGACGTTAAACCCCGCAAATCAATCAAGCATTGTTCTGTGCTTTGTGAGGGTATGAATGGGTTATCAGGTGTCCTTTTTTTTCCTTGTTATTTTTCTTTTTCAGGCGCCAATCATGGTCTGTATTATTGTTCATCGTGAATATTGCATGCATTTGGCTAGTGTATTATGAAACTGTCCATTGCTTTAACTAACATTTTTAGAAAGATTAGCATAATTCACAGTGTCATCACATAGTCACTTTCAAGCACGGTTGTGACCATTCTGAATTACACTTCATTCCACTCAAGTGCTGCAACAAGGTCGGCAAACAGACCTGATCAACACGGATATGATGGGGCTTTTTAATTGCTTATTTGTCGGCATCCTCCTGTTCCTTGAATCAGTTAGAAGTAGTAAATGAGTTTCAATGAAACCACTTTAAAAAAAGGGGGGGAGGTAGGTGTGGAAGGGGGCTTTACATAAGCTGGGATATGCTGTAATATTCAGATTATGCTGTAATATGAATCGCCACATAAACTTGAGCACACGCATTGACGAAATCCTGCGGAGTCTTCTATGAGTTGTGCCACTCTGTAAAGATGTATTAATTCCCCGATTGGAATTTTTAGCTGCGTTCTTATGCAATGGTTGCGCTCGGGAGGGCACTAGCAGCCTGCAGTGCAGGCTGGTTTCTGGTGAAATCACTTATTCAGGGAAAATCCAGTGTCCCAAAGCAACAACACAACTGAAGAAGTTTACGGACCACGTGAGCATGTAACAGAGAGCCTCTTCACGACGTTTTCATTATGTAAGCGCTGATGTCCTAGGCTCATCCATTCCTAAATTCATGAGCTGAACAGTTTACCACTCGGCTCCAGTACTAATTTTCAACCTTTCACTGTTTAAGAGCGGTCCTTGGTAACCGTGGCTGTGGGCTGTCTCTAGAGCAGTCTATCAGCCTATCTGCGATCAGTCTGTCTTTCTCATTGATATCTACCCAATAGCGATCATAGTAGCATACTTTACTATGCACACCATGGTCGCATTTGATTCTGCTATCAAAGTGTTGATGCATGGAACAAAAAATTAAGGATGTGCTCTGTGGCAGTAAAAAAATTGATATAACCGCGAACAACACCAGTTCCCACCCCAGCTTTGCGGTCGATGGTAGGCAGCACATACCAGCAGTTTGGTATCTGCTAATGTTTTTATTCTGTTATGTTAGTTTTTTGTCTACCCTACAATGTAACAATTTATTGCAAGGCAGTAGGTGCCTACCAAACGTTGCTTCCTGTATAGACTCCTATTAAACGAAACTCTCTTTAAATTGCTGCTTAAATGGAACAACTGATACTAATATGTTTGGTTTCATACTTGAATATTATACCACTGTTTATCTCAGTAAACGAGACTTCTCTTAAAGGAAATACATTTTCCTGGTCCGTTCGGGTTTCGTTTAAAAGCAGTCTATTGTATATATTGGGGCTTGAAATGGTTCAGGCCTACAACTGAACTAGAATGGCAGCAATAACAAAGACATTGCCTGTGTGTTTCAAAGTGCAGAAAATTTCAGAACCTGAGGTATTTCGGTGTACTTACTGGCCGAAGCCATGTTGTTGCATACTTACTGAACGAGAAGGCTGATTTTCTTTGTTGGCAACCCCGGTTTCTATCAACTGCAATGACAGTTACATTCCGATTTGGACAAAATGCGGAAATTCTCGCGTGAGTTACATAGAGTGGAAGTTAAAAAAGAAACTCCTGGTGCTCAAAACTGCTTGAAGTGCACCACAAATCTGGTGGCACAAAATACACTGGAATTAAAGTTTTTCCAGGGAAGTCAATGCTGTTACTTGAGCGTGTCCTTTGTATGCAACGGTTCATTCTCGGATGTTAGTGCCATGCTAGATTTGTTTTTAAAATTCAACAAGTTCATCTTTGTTGTATTGCAGTTTGACTGTGCTGCATTACGATGTAATGAAATCTTAACAGGTGTTTGATCTGGTAAGACAGATTAGTTGGCGGTGCCAGTCTTACACAGCGTATTTTCTCGTGCATAACCTGCTCGTGATTTTCAGAAAATTTTCAACTGAAATTGGGGTGCAGGTTACCCATGATATTCAATGTGCACAGCAGTGTTGGTTTTTTTTCTTCCTTTGCGGATTGTTAAGGCTGTGATCTACAAGCAGCTGTCTGCCATGTGTGAGAAAATACGGTACGCTAAAGTAGCTTGTGCTTTTGTTTGCCATCTGCGTGACATGCCCTTGCTCCACGACAGGCGCTACAGCCACATCTTGTACAGCAATCGAGCATTGAGTGCACTCCAACTACAGAAGTTCAAGGAGGTGGAACTGGACGCTCGCTGTGCTGTAATCCTCCAGCCGAATTTCGGGAAGGTAATCAATGTAATTGGCTCTTTTCTTTATCCCTTCCAAAACAACAGTTTCATGTTTTGCAGCTCGTGCATTACTTTGGTCATTTTACGTGCATAAACATTGAAATCATGCATGAATGTAGAAATGCAGTACTCGCAGGGAAGTCACTGCTTTTGCCAAGGGGATGCTTTCACAACTTAGTGCATCAGAAGAGTTAAATGCTTATTGCACTTAAACTTGTCCAAAAAACTGTATACATAACTACCGAATGCTTGCATTCAGCCCGAATTCAGAGGGTGTTGACAGTAAAGTACAGGAAAACCTCGTTAATTCAAAGTTACTGGGACTGTGAAAATTCTTCGAATTAAGTGGATGTTTGAATAATGAAACATACAAAAAGGGGTATGCAAGGAACTTTCAAATATTGAAAGTAGTTTGTGGCGGTCGTCTGCTAAGCTGCCTAGTTTAGCTCCAGCTCCAGTGTTTAGCTCTAGCTCCAGTGTTTACGTTTTCTGGCAGTACTTGGTCCCAGTTGTGCTGCAAACGAGGGGAAACGCAGCCTTCGCTGCTGTTGGCGTAGCCGTAAATAAATAAATAAAAATGAAAAAGATGTCTCGTGGTCGGGTAAAATGTGCGCTGGCGGTAACGAAGGCGTGCTTCACTGCAATACAGTGGTGACAAGCGGGCAGCCTGTCACCTGCTTCTTCACAGCATTGGCTACCATTCGCTCATTCTTTCTGGTAAAAAATTTAATAATGGCCAGTGCAACCGAATTCACGGTGTCTTCTAGCTGGAAAACATGTCCTTTAACACAAGTGTTTTAAGTCGGGGTCCATCACGGCTCCACTGACATACTTCTATCACAGGTATGACGTAAAATACATTGCAGGATCATGAGTGGGCCCCAAATCGTCCGTCAATTCGTCTGTGTACCAGTCCATTTCTAGTGTGCCGGTCCCTCTGTCCGTGTGTCTGTCCATCCGTTCATTTAGTAATAAACGCTTTGAGTACCGCCATCTCGCTTCTTTTTATCATATTGTGAGCATTATCTATGCGTCCCATCTAATCTGTACATACTCATCATCACCACTCCAGTTTTGGTTGTGGGGCATCTACTCGAGACAATAAAGAAGTCTTGAGGGTCTTGGACACTGTCTTACAAGTGGTGGAGAGTGCTGCCCAGTCCTTGCATCCTCTCGCACTCTCGGACACCCCCAGAGTCTTCTAGAACACATCCCTGGAGCTCTGTTCAGGCCGCTGCTTAAATGACCTGGATTCAGTAATGTCCCAAGCCGACCAGCCTAGCGCGGCCGCTTCGCCACCGCTCCCACCACCAAGAAACACTTCTAACCTGGTCACCAACCCTCAAAAGGATCATCTGCTGTTCGCAGGGCTTTCGGGTGAGGACGTTGAAGACTGGCTCGAGGAGTATGACCGTGTGAGTGCCATCAACTACTGGGATGAGCCTGCGAAACTCACCCACGCTGCATTCTACTTGAGCGGCGTCGCAAAGACGTGGTTTTTCAACCACGCTACAGATTTTCCGACATGGCCCGCCTTTACACATCAGCTCTGCGAGATTTTCTCGAACCCCTCAGTGCGCTCGGATATCGCCAAGAAGAGGCTTGGTGCACGTGTTCAACGCCCCGGCGAGTCTTATACTTCTTACATTGGAGATGTTCTCGCCCTGTGCCACCGCATCGACAGCTATATGGCGGAAAACGACAGTGCGCGCCACATGCTCAAAGGCATCGCGACAGTCACTTTTAATGCACTTGTGGTGCGGAACCCCCTGATCGTAGCCGATGTTGCTACCTGTCAGCGTCTTCAAGAGCTTCAGACCACTCGGGTGCAACCCGATACGTCTTATCTCAACTCGATCTAAGACACAACAGAGCTGCGTGCATATATCCCCTTTATCATCCGCGAGGAACTTCATGCACAGGCTTCACCTCGCCACCTTTATATTTGAATGACGCCACCTGCAACTAGTTTACGCAACGTCGTGAGGGAGGAACTGGCCTTGATGACTGGCACACCTGTTCCGAGCTCACATCCTGTGCCCATACCAAATTATGCTCACGTTCCTGCAGTGACAGCTGGGCCCCACCAAAGCCTGGCCTCGATGACTGACGCATCTGTTCCGAGCTCACATCCTGTGTCTATGCCTACTTATGCTCAGGCTGCTGCTATGACACATGCACCCCAGCCAAGTCCAATGCAGCTACCAGCGCCCGGAGTGCATGGTTCGCTCAACTCGTTCGCACCGCGAGCATCTGCCTAGCCTTATAACGCCTGGCGCACTACGCAGCCGACTTGCTTTATTGCGGCGTCCGCGGTCATATTTCAAGGTTCTGCCAATGCTGTCAGCAAGACGAAAGACACAGCTATGATGACTTTGAACGGGACAATTTCTACACCACTGGACCATCCTATCGCTGACTGTATCAAAACAGCGCACCATCAGTCGCCGTCTCCACTGAACTTCGACTCAGTTAATAGGCCCCGTTTCTCGCGTCATCGCTCCCCTTCACCGATGCAATGTTCCTTTTCTCCACTTCGACCTTCTACTTCAATTCCCAACCGCCAACTGGAAAACTAAATAGTGCAGCTTCGTGAGGGAAAGCTGCATCTGTCGAACTGCGTCAAACTTCTCCGGATAGCCCATCAAATGTTTTATTGGTGTATGTTGAAGGTATAGAGACTGAGGCACTGTTAGACACAGGCACATCACTTTCCATAATTCGTGCAGACTTTTGTGCCAGCTTGAAAAAAGTTAGGATGCCATACGATGGCCCTCCCCTTCATTGCGCAGATGGAGTCCCTATTCGGCCTTCAAGTGTTTGTACCGTCTGCGTTTTCATAGATGGCATCCTTCACCACATTCAGTTTTTTGTACTTTCTTTGTGCACTGACACACTCATTTTAGGATGGAACTTCCTTTCTTTGGCATCAGCTTTCATATTGTGCCGTCACTGAGTAATTCATATGTCAGCTAATGAGAGTTCATCCAATGTCGATCCATACAGCTTCCGTTTCGTTGCTGCCGATGATTGTTTCATTTCGCCAGGAGATAAACAAATTCTCACGATCGCTTTGGATGCTACAGTTACCGGTGACGTGTTCATAGCACCATCATTTCGCTCCAAACCTGTGGTGCTTACAACTGCACCTGGCCTTGTGTGGTTTAACGACGATAAAGCATTGGTTCCCGCCTTCCAACTTCTTCGCCAATGATGCTACCCCAAGGCACTGCTGTGAGTTGCTTCCCTGACAGCGAGCCTTTTGCGCTGATTCCCCTTCTTGCAGAATCACAGTGTTTGTCTGCTTCAACTGATACCAAGGCTACAACTCTTGCTTTAAATGCTACCATAAGTCCTCACCTCACAGCCGAGCAAAAACGAGACCTCTTAGACCTTCTCCAAAAGCACAGCCTTTCGTTTGACGTACGTTCCAAGGTTCCGTGCCGCGCCTTCGTTGCGGAGCACAGCATAGAAACCGAAGGTCGCCGCCCTACCTTGTGTCTTCGGCGGAACGGCAAATCATCGAGGAAAACGTTGCCGACATGCTCAAAGGGGATATTGTTCGACCTTCATCCAGCTCTTGGTCGTCCCCTGTGGTGTTGGTACGGAAAAAGGATGGTTTTGTCCACTTTTGTGTTGATTACAGTGCGCTCAATAAGATCATGAAAAAAAGATGTATATCCGTTGCCACGCATAGATGATGCCCTCAACTTCCTACAAGGTGCAGAGTATTTCTGCTGTCTCGACCTTCGATCTGGGTATTGGCAAATGCCTATGCGCAAAGCAGACAAGGAGAAAGCAGTGTTTGCAAGGCCGGCTTTACGAGTTTAACGTCATTCCTTTTGGCTTTTGCAACACTTTTGCAGCGCATGATAGATACTGTGTTACGTGGTCTCAAGTGGAAAACCTGCTTATGTTATTTAGACGACATCATAATTTATTCTTCCACTTTTCCTCAGCACCTTAAGCGTTTGGACAAAGTTCTAATGTGCATTTCGAATGCTGGCCTTCAGCTCAATACAAAGAAGTGCCATTTGCTGCACAAACATCAAAGTATTGGGTCACCTTGTAAGCAAAGATGGTGTTCGACCCGACCCAGACAAATTTGCTGCCGTAATTAGTTTTCTTCATTAGGGCAATCAAAAACAATTGCAAAGTTTCTTGGGCCTGGCGTCTTACTTCCGCCGCTTCATCAGTCACTTTGCTGCCATTGCGGGGCCGTTACACAAGCTCCTGACGTCGGGAAAGGCCTTCACTTGGACTGACGAGTGCGAGTGTGCTTTCAAAGCCCTTAAACGTGCTTTGACATCAGACCCCGTCCTTCGTCACTTCGACGAGAGTGCTCCCACTTTCTTGCACACAGATTCTAGCGGCCACGGAGTCTGTGCTGTCCTCCTCCAGCGCGACGACACTTCACGTGAGCGAGTAGTTGCGTATGCCAGCCGCGCACTAACAACCTGCGAAGCAGAAATACTCGATAACAGAACAGGAATGTCTCGCTGTCGTTTGGAACATCCAGAGATTTCAATCTTATCTGTATGGACGCCACTTCACTGTGATTACCGACCACCATGCTCTATGCTGGTTGTCTTCACTGAAGAATTTGTCTGGGCGCCTCGGTCGCTGGATACTTTCGTTTGCAAGAGTACACTTTTGATATTGTGTACAGGTCCGGCAAACAGCATCAAGATGCCGACGCTCTCTCTCGCTGCCCTCTGCTACTTTCATCTCCAACCACGCATCTTGAGTGCCCTTCAGGTGATCAAGCAGCTTCCCCATCACTCACGTTATCACCCCTGGCAGTTGCTGGGTCGCTATCTTTAAACAGCAGCGCTCAGTTTGCCACCCCCTACTGCAATCGCATCATCGAATACTTGAATGGCTTGCCTTCTCCACCTAATGCCAGACTACGTCGTCAGCTACGGCAGTTCGAGCTAGAGAACAATGTCCTGCAGCGTTGTCTTACAATGCTGATGGGCATCGGTGGGCTCCAGTACTTCCCCATTCGCTGTGAAAACAAGTTCTCGAAGCATTGCACGACGACCCATCAGCTGCTCACTTAGGATTTCAGAACTACAACCGCGTTAGGAGCCGTTTCTTCTGGCCTGGTCTTTATACCTTTGTGGCTAAATATGTTGCTTCTTGCGCACTATGTCAACAGAGGAAAGGACCAACTTCAGCTCCTGCTGGCCTATTATAACCCATTAGATTTCCTGATATACCTTTTGTCATCATAAAAGACCTATTTGGACCACTTCACGTAACGCCAGTGGGCCACAGCTGGATCGTCACAGCCGTCGACTACCTGACACGATACGCGGAGACCGCTCCTCTACGCACTAGCTCTACCTCAGACGTTGCTGCCTTCTTTTTAGAAGCCATTGTGTTGTGTCATGGTGCTCTTCGCGTGTCATTGAGTGACTGAGGCAAGGCCTTCCTGTCCACAATTCTTGACGAAATTTTTAAAACTTGTGGCACAGTTCACAAGACCACATCCGCTTACCACCCTCGGACAAACGGCCCGACAGAGCGATTCCATAATATTCATGTACATTGGACCCAACCACGATGCCGTTCCTAACGTTTGCATACACCACCACTGTTCAATGAACCATTGTATATTCACCTTTCTTTCTCGTCTACGATCGTGCGCAGACATTCACCATCGACTCCTTTTTCTTCAATGTAACGACAAAAATGCCCGCAACTACACCAGAACATTTCGTCTCCAGGCTCGCTGACACATGACAACTTGCTCAAATCAACACAAAGGCTAGTCAACAAGACTGCAAGCAACGCTGTGACAGCTTTCGTCGAGACGTCGCTTTCCTTCCTGGAGATAAAGTACTATTATGGACACCTGTTCGTACACCCGGATTGTGTGAAAAGTTTCAGTCCCGCCTTCTCGGACCTTACGTTGTTTATGAACGAACATCTCCTTTCAATTACCTTGTTACTCCCGTCGAGGGTTCCTTAGATAGTCGTTATCGTGCCTCCGAGATAGTCCACGTTTCACGTCTGAAACCCTTTGTTCGCCGTACCTTTCCTACCTAAGTCTCGGCTGGGCCGGCTGCTCATGTGCGCCGGGAAAATAAGTAAGCATTGTTTATGCGTTCCATCTTCTCATCTGTACATACTCATCATCACCACTCCAGTTTGCGTTGTGGGGCACATACTCGAGACAATAAAGAAGAGTCTTGAGGGTCCTGGGTGCCGTCTTACAATATATTTATCATATACAAGTACCACCATCCAGCGGACAATCTAAGGACTAAGCGTGAGTATGTACCACATTTCTGCTGTCAGCGCTTTAACACTGAGAGCGTTATAACATCGCCGTGCTAAGTTTTTCGTAACAAGGGGACAAGCAGATATGTGCCCGAGGGAGGGTACGTGCCACAGGTTACGCACTACAACGGGGGACACACGACCCACGCCATAAGGAGTTTCGCCCCTAAAACTAGAACGCCAGCGTCTGTCAAGTGGAATCGAACCAGCAACCTCTCTATTTGTAGTGCTAACCACTATGCCACAATGTATGTTGTCAGGAGTGCTAACGGCAAGCCACACCATGCACCGTTTGGCTGCCCTCAGAGCTTCTAAACTTTTTTTCAGCGAGTTTTCGTTATTAGTGGCGAGATGATGCGACAGGCTCACGCTGGGCACACTCTCATGGTCGTCGCCTCCACGAAGCACTATTCACGGAGTGTGGTCTCTCCTGCGCACACACTTATCAGACATTTGATTTGGGGGAGGACAAAGGTCACTCCGCTCGCTGCCGCATTTACGAAAGGAGCGCACTGCCGACACACGACGCAGGAAGTTGTTCGTGCTTGTCTTCTGTATACTTGTGCGCTCGTTTTGTACGTCCATTTTTTTTTTGAACAGCGTGCTTTAAGTGTCGAGCTGTGACAGCTGTTGGTGCGCGCTCGCCCTGTGTATGCTAATTTCATGCGTGCTTTCTTCTTGAAGTGTGCGCTGCAAGTTTCAAGCTGCTTGCAGTTTTTTAACGTGACTGCAATTTGTTGCCGTTGCTGAAACAATGCACAGAAAACACTTAACTACCTCTCTGAAGACACGTTTCACTTCCGTGTTATACAGATTTCTATGTAGGGGGAGCAGACATGTTTTTTTTTTCTTTCTCGAGCTTTAGCTTTCGAAGTAGGCATTGCAGGAAAGAACTTTGCCAGCGGTGTAGATGTGCAAATCGTTAAATCAACCGCAAATTGGAAGTTCGCACACATTTCATATTCTGCCAGAGCACCGCCGCGTTGGTCTAGCTCAAGTCGCGGGATAGAATCTCGTCTGCAGCAGCTGCTTTTTCGATTAAGGCTGTAGGCTTGTGTGCTCAGATTTGGGTGCACGTTAAAGAAACTCAAGGTGGTCGAAATTTTTGGAGCCCTCCACTACGGCATCTCTCATAATTATGTGGTGGTTTTGGGACGTTAAACCCCACATCACATCATCATCATCAAATTCCGTCACAGGTATCTTTATTAATATCCTTATATTCTCAGCAAGAATGGGTAAGTCGTGGTCGAAGCACAGACGTTGCGAAAAGGATGGGACATGCTGCTCGTGTGTCGCTGTCGTATTGTAGTGAAGCAGAGTTTCTTTTTCGCAGGCACATATTTGAACCGACCACAACTACACCTTTTATATTATTTTTTTGCGCTTGCCGAAGAGAGACTGAAGTGCTTCACTTGTCACTGATTAGTATTGGCACACTTCATTGCCTTGTGGCCCCTTAAAGCCATCGTTTTGCAAGTTAGCGGCAAAATCGGGATCGGGAATTAGCACACATGGCACCCAAAGTTTTCAAATCAATTGTACTAGTGCCAACTGCCGCTTCAAGTTAGCCACTCAAACTTAATTGTGAAATACGAGACTGCAGAAATCCTTCTAATTTAATGAGATTTCGAAACAACCAGAGTTTATAATGAGGTTTTACTGTGAATGGTAGCACAGGCTTTTAATTTCATCACTGCTCTCGCTTTGTATTTTGAGTTACCGCTGTCTGCACCCCGTAGCCCATGTGTGCGATGATGCGTGGCATTATATGCCACAGACATGGTCCTTGTTAGGAAGTGCTTCCCATGAGAACGAGCACTGTTCCGGCGAACGTTTCCTCCTTTCAGCGCCACCTTCCACGCTGGCGGCGGCGAGCCACCGTGTAGTTCCGGGAAAAACTCCGCTTCCTCAGCCGAGCCACGTCACAGAACGCCACGTGCAGTTTCGAAAAAGGCTCCGCCTTCTCTGCCAAGCACCGGGAACTGGTCTCGAAAAAAAAACAAAAATGTTATTTAAGGCTGTGCCGGCCCCATGTTTAGAGGGATTTTGCTCCAGCTGACGTCATCGTGCTGGCCGGCTCTGTACAAACTAGAACCTGCTGCCTCAGTAAACGTTTCTACCTGTTGCTGTTTTCAAAAAGATTGCCTCCCTATTCCACCTCTGGGTGGAGGCTTCAGCGAAGTCTGTTCGACTGCTTGACGCTCTCGGCTACGGCTACCATCGCAACAAACCGTAAATCCTAACAGTGGTGGCAGCGGTAGGATGCCACTGAACCCGAATTCGTAACTGTGGTGGCAGCGGCGCGATACCAACGAAGCCGAATTCGTAACTGCTGTTGTATTACATGCCCAAAAACCATTGTTTAGTTTTGTTAAGAAAGGGTGAGTGTAAACTGCGAGATAGTAACCTGCATGCTCTGCTTTACGGGCCAGCAGGCAGGTAGAAGTTTATGAATTTGGGCTCTCGTTAGCGAATTCACTGCCATAAATACTTCATAAACAAATTTGGGAACATGTATGTTGCGTGATGCAGATCCATCATGATGGAGCACTAAGTCTGCTCACTTGGTTTTTGAGAAAACAGTATTGTAATTTTAAAAATACACTTTCAGCACTCGAGTAAAGAAGTGTTTTTTGCTCCTGGTTAAAGCTGGTAAATTTTCACTTGTCATGATGGTAAGTTGTGGATTTGTTTCTGCACTATGTCTGGCTTCATTTAGAACAATGCCTGTGCCTTCATGAAGCTTGCCATTTTGCAGACAAGCTTTCCTGTATTCTAGCACGACGTCGATTTCAGCGGAACCTGTGATGGGCCAAAACTATTCACTGCGCCTGTATTTTACTAGAATGTTGCCTACTGTTAAGTTTATGTCAAGGGGTTACGGGAAACGAAATCGTGAAATCGACTGCCGTTTCCTTTTCACCCAGGGCTACTTCGAGATGGCGCAAGTTTACGCAAGTACGAAGCAGAATAGTCCGGCAGAGAAGGTTTTAGACGACTACATCGAGCGATGCAACTTAATGTCTCTCGAGTTCAGTCGTGAGATCCAGGATCTTCTCAATAAGCTGAGAGAAGTAGGTGAGTGTTGACGGCAGATGCTTGGCAGGGCCATCGTAGATCTGGTTTACGTACACTGCCCATCTTAATTCTGGTGCATTACAGCATCTGGCTGCCTTGTGGTAAAAAATAATCATTTGCATTGCATGTGGAGAGGAAAATGAGTGCTGCAAGTTAAGGGCCCACAGTACTTTACAACATTCACGCGTTTCCAATGCCAAGTTGCAATTTTCAAATCCAATTGAACCTTGCGAAAATGCCAGAACGAGACAAAAAATTTCTCAGCACATCAAAGTATTGCCATAGTTTTTCACCAAGGAAACTTACTTCAATTGCAATGCTGCATTTGTGAAACTTGGTGTTTTGTAACTAGAGCTGCAAGGATAGGAAAATTTCTGGTGCCTTGTGAACTTGAATAATATTGCAAATTAAGTAGAATATTTTTAGAATGTCTTGAATATTTTTTGTATTCTTTAAGCGAAATTGCAAAAAAAAGTTGCGAAATAATCTCCTAAGCATAATCCCATGAGGTGGAAAACGTAAGAGTTTCTTTTGGCCAGGCTAGGGAAGTGCTGAAGGGCTGCTGCTACCTGATAGTCATATAAAAAAAAACTTAGCAATGAAGAAGGTAGATTGTTTGTTGGCATGATTTGGTGCAAAGTGGTGTCAACACTTCATACATGAAAGGAAAAAGATCGTTTCCTCAACCTCTGCTCCTCTCAACTTCTGTGAAGGCCCAGCTATTATGCAGACAAGGGCTCGCTCTGTTCGAGTCCTGAGTCCACCTGCTGTGGGTATCTCTCTTGCTTTGCTGCTGCGAGTGCTCTCTGCAGCCGAGTTAATCTCTGAAGTGGGGTTTGGTGTCTCGGAGAGGTCAAGTGTGTTTGGTGCATGGCTTCTGGGGATGCCGTACCAGTGTGCGCTTTGGCAAACTGACAAAAAAAATCTCTTGTAATAAAATGCAGTGCGAAACATGGCCAAAAAGAAAACAATTGCTTTTGCATGGTAAGCCATAGCCACCAAGCGAAAACCGAACTGCTTCTAGCTGTTGTGTATTGAAGTGGGTGAGAAAACCCAGAATATTGCCACGAATTGGGTTAGCTTGATATTTAACCATTTTTTCTGTGATACTAAAAAAATATTATACTGCCGGTGGACTTTATGGTGCCAAGATATTCGAAAAGCATGTTTAGCAAAGCATGTCTATCTAGTATGAATTCTAAATCGCATTCACAGCATTAGCGACAGCCAACCACCAGAGGCAAATGTAGCAGCATCGCCATCACAAAATGGCGCGAGGAAGCATTTTAAAGCTAGTATAGTGGCCCATTTCATGCTAGACTTCGTCGTTCTGTCTGCATCACGTTTTTCCCAACAATGTGGAAAGGGGGACGTACCCATTTCGGTATGAAAGCTCATGTCAAGGGAGAGTTACTTGACAGGCTGAGGACAGCTACTTCGCATCTATTCTACATGCCTGATAGCTGTGTTCGTAAGTGGTGCAGAAAAAAAAAGGAGGAAAATCTTCAGCTGCTCGTTGACCAGAAAAAGTTTCTATGGGCCCAAAATAAAAATATATTCAGGTCTTGACAACAAGTTTTCAGGTGTTATGAAGCAGCTCCATGTAGACAGAACTTGTCAAGGTAACTGCATTAGAAACTGCACGCAATAAAGGTACATCCAGAAGTGATTTTAGAATGGGCAAAGCTGGATCACTGAAGAAAGTGCCAACAGAATAAAAGGCCCTCTATGAGAAGACATTGTGTCTGAGTTATTTTTTTTTCAGATTGTATGCAAAGCTGCATTCTGTAGTTTAGATCTTGTTACTTGTAACATTGCACACCGATGTGTTTTTTATTCAGAACTCGCGAAAGCTGGGTATAGCAAATGCTGCCCATCACAGTTATTGACCTACCTTGTCTAAGTTAGTGTCCATATGTGGGAACGGTCATTGACCTTTTGATAGAGTATTGGAATATTGCACATCATTTAGAAGCAGTAATTTTGTTATAATGTAATGAAACTGGCATGTTTATCTTTCGGTAGTTCTAATGGTAAGAATTCGGTGCAAATCGAATTGTGTATCAAAACCTATTCCAATAGAAAATTATTTGAAAGTTGGAAATAATGAGGATATTCTCACACCCTTAGTTCCAACGTCAGCCGCCCTCCTGTTACTTGCAGGTGTTACTATACACAAGGCACTCAAGCGCATTTTCTTTCGCACAGCTAGAGGAAGCGTGTTCTGTGCTTGCTCTAAACGAGCTACGTTGTCATACTTGGCCTTGTTCATCAAATTGGGCAGTTTTTGCTCTCTGTGTATAATCCTTTTTAGTGTAATCAAGTTTTTTTTTCTTCTTGCAGCTTCAGGTGAAAAAACCAAAAATGGGAAAGCAGATACCAAGGAGTAAGTGCATCCTTACCACTTCATGCGTGGCCGTACAGTGCTGTGGTAATGGTACGCCTTAAAGGGGCCATGCAAAACTTTTTGAGCATGGTCAGAAAGTGTTGCTGATCTGTAGCCAAGGCTCCTGAGAATACGCGAGCGAAATAATATAGTGCGGCTGGCTTTATAGGTGTCTCTTATAAGCAGGGTACTGCACATGTATTTTTTTGTCAACCCATATTTTTGAGGCACACCCGTGTCTTTTATACCCATTTGACTCTTACATTGTCTCTTATGAACGTGTTTGACTGTATTTTCTTTCCCTGTGCCATTCTTTGCTAAGCTTCCAGCGCTATTGTCGGGACGAGAGAAGAGAATGCAATGGCATGCAGCGTACGACAAATCCTTGTAACTGTTCTCGTGCTGATTGGATTTTGAAAATTTTTTAGACAATAAGCTTCTTTAGTGAATTCATGCCATGGCTACTACAGATCGGCAGTGTTTTCTGACCATGCTCAAAAAGTGTCGCATGGCGCTTTTAAAAGCATGCGGCAAATCTGTGCAACTCCGCTCGTTCTTCATGGATTTGAGAAATTCTTGACAGGGCTTGGAAAAGTAGTTCAGGGCCCGTAGTTCAGAACCCTTTATACTCACAGGAAAATTTTTCACAACTTTTTTTAAAGGGCCACACAAAAGGCTCAACTTTTTTTGTACTCTCCGCAAAGTAGCTCGGCAATTTGTAGGTAGATCGGGGTGATCATGTTTACCGAATGTTGCAGTGCTGCGCACCTCGAAGAGTGTCCACTTCAAAGACGATTCCCGTGCACCTTTCCTATGCCTGAACAACTCTTATTTCATGCCCAGTGACGCAAAGTCGTCGATCAGCGACTTGATGAAGCATTCAGCTCGTGGATTGGTCTAAACCAGTCACGACGATGGGCTACGTCTTACCCTTCCTGTGAGGGAGAAGGGCGGTGAGGCCGCGCAAAAATTTGAAACCAGCTGAGACCGATATATCCTAACCCCTGTAACTTCCTTAATATAGCACGTATTTTGTATAATTCATGCGGCAGGGTGATCACAAAGCAAAAAAGCACACATTTCTTTTTAAAATAATTTTTAGACCTCATGGGTTCTTTACTGGCCCTTTAATCAAACGAGAAAACAAGCCGCTAAGACATCAGAAATTGTACTGTTGAGCCTGAGTGCACCGTGAAAACTTTTTTCCAACAAATTTTTTAAAGCTACTTTCAATTACCGTCTATTTCCGATTATAAGTAGACTCGATTATGAGTCGACCCTCATAACTTGGAACCTCTGCTAGGCAAAAAAGAAATGTGAACTCCAAACGCAGTCTCATGCTGTGGCTATAGCACACCAGTAAGTTTTTAAGAAGAGGGAGTGATACAAAGGAACGTTTATTTGACCATGAAACATCGCTTGCGGCTCGTTGTTGCTTGAGAGAAGGATGCAGAAGTCACGGTCATTGCCATTGTGTGAGCAACTGCTGCTGCACCCAATCAGGATTGCTGGTGGTACTGAGATGCCGCTCATGGGAAATGCAGGAATGAATGCTTTGCCTTCAGGTCACTCATGAAGTGAAGATATGCGCTCTTTTTTTTCATTCATTTCATTTATTTATACTGTTAGCCCAGAAGTGGGCCGTTACAGGGTGGAAGTACAAACAATTATTTGCGAAAAAGAAGTACCGTACAGGTCTCGAGATAATTTCTCGGTATTGTTGTGACCAGCAACTCGAAGTTATACATAAGAAGAAATGGAACACACATGCGATGCAATACATACGCGCAGAACAGCACATGACGCATTTGAGGCGGCACTTTTGCACCGCACTGAAGATTTGAAAGACTACTGCAGAATCATGCAACCAACAAAAAGTACACACGCACGCAAAAAAAAACATTTGTCACTGTTATTCGGAAAATAAACGTTTTAGATTCTGTTCAAATGATGTAAGCGAGGAACAACCAATTATAGACTCTGGCAGCATATTCCAATCTTCAATAGCACGTGGAAAGTAACTGAACTTAAAGCAATCGTTACGTGGGACTAGGGGTGGTATGTACATATTATGGCGATGTCTGGAGTGTTCTTGTGTGTTGACCTGGAAGTAATCTGAATAGTTTAGTTTAAAATGATTATGAATTAACTGGAAGAGGAATTTCAGACGCTCAATCCTCGTCCTAAGTTCAGGACTATCCAGTCCAGCTTTTTTACAGAGTTCAGTAGGAAAATGATGTCGGCGATATTTATTAAAAATAAATCTCGCACCAAGTCGCTGTATTTTTGTTATTTTATTGCAGTTTGTCTTTGTGTAAGGGTCCCAGACAATTTTAGAATATTCGATAATAGGTCTGACAAGGGTTTTGTAAGCAAGACACTTTATATCAGATGGGGCGGTATAAAGGTTACGTCTAAGGCTATACAATGCCTTGGTAGCCCTGGAGCATACATTATCAATATGAGTGTTCCACCGGAGGTCGGGCGTGAACCATAACCCAAGATATTTATAGTTTTGTACACGCTTGAGGAAAGCATTGCCAATCTGGTAGTTGTAATCTAGAGGTGCTTTCCTTCTAGTTATAGTCATAAAGACTGTTTTTTCTGTGTTCAAACTCATTTGCCATTCTTCGCACCAATCCTTTATTCTTTGAAGATTGTTGTTTAGGTTAACTTGGTCATGTTCAGTCTCGATTCTGCTATAAACAACACAGTCATCGGCAAACAACCTTATCGGGACCGTAACGCGGTTTGGTAGGCCATTTATATATAACAAAAATAAAAGGGGACCCAGCACGCTCCCCTGGGGAACTCCGGAATTCACTGCAACTGCTCTAGACTGTTTATTTTTTATTTGAACAAACTGCTGACGGCAGCTGAGATAGGATGAAAACCATTTTGTCAAGTGATTATTTTGAAACGTTTTGTCAATTTTAAACAGGAGCTTTGAGTGCGACACTTTATCAAATGCCTTTGCGAAATCTAAATATACCACATCAGTTTGACCACGCAAATTGATTGTTTTTGAAAGATCATGAACAAATTCGATTAACTGTGTTGTTGTAGATAAGCCTCGGCGAAAGCCATGCTGCTTCGAAAATAATAGATTGTGCGTATCAAGATAGGACATCAGGTGTTTGTTAATAATGTGCTCGAGTATCTTTGAACATGTACTGATAAGCGAAATAGGACGGTAGTTGCGCTCGTCCCGAGAGGAGCCACTTTTGTGAACAGGGGTAATTTTAGCCTGCTTCCACGCTAGTGGGAAAGAGCCACTGCGCAGGGACGACTGAAATATTTTTGTAAGGAAGCGAGCCGCCCATTCAGCGTATCTGTACAGAAATTCGTTTGGTATACCATCAGGACCGGGGGTTTTTCTTGTATTTATATTAAGTAAAAGATTTAGGACACCCTCTTCGCTAATTACCACATCATCGATCGGCCGCTG
The DNA here is from genome assembly GCA_013436015.1 of Rhipicephalus annulatus. NCBI lineage: Eukaryota > Metazoa > Arthropoda > Arachnida > Ixodida > Ixodidae > Rhipicephalus > Rhipicephalus annulatus. The sequence continues at coordinate 50,157 of WOVY01013837.1, read as the reverse complement.
CAATGGTGACGTAGAAAACTCGGGCAAAATGCCATTATCATGAGTAAACACAGAAGCAAAAAAAGAATTGAAATCATCAACACGTTGTTGAGTAATTTCAGGTGGCCTCGGAGAGCTTGCTGGGGGAGTTATAAAGCGCCAAAACCTTGAGGGGGCTTCCTTCAAGTATTTCGTCAATGTCACATTGAAAAACCGATCCTTGGACTGCTTGATCAGACGTTTCAGTTCTTGTCTCATTGAAGAAATGCAAGCTGTTCCTTCAGGGGTACAATTTTTTGCACAAGATTTTCGTTTCCGTTTTAGTTTTCTTTTTGTGTGAATGATTTCTCTGGTAATCCAGGGATTGGTTTTACAAATGCGTTTTCTAATCCTGGGTACATAGCTGTCTATGCACTTCCCTACAACAATTGAAAAGAAATGCCATAGCCTATCAGTGCTGCAGTCAGTGTTGTAAAGGACCTGAAATTTATCAAAGGACCTTTCAAGATAGTCCAAAATAGACACATCATCAGCCGCCATAAAATTCAATACAGTGCTAAGTGTGGGTTTACCCAAGGTGTCTGGGGACAATGCTAGGTGCGTTACTACCATTCTGTGGTCGGATAGGCCTTCTACAACTTCACAACGGCTGAGTAACGGCAACAGCTTTGGGGACACAAAAACCAAATCAAGGATAGATGACCTTGTAGTCCCTATCCGAGTAAATTCAGTGACACTTTGCGTTAGCCCGTAGCAGAATGCCAGCTCCAGTAGTTGCTCAGCACTTGCAACCTGTTCCGATCCAGGAGACTGGGATAGCCAATTAATATCCGGAAGATTGAAGTCCCCTATTAATAATACGTTATCTTGGAGGCTAAAATTAGAATCCATAAAATTTCTTAGCTTTGCGATTATATCAAGAGAGGAATTCGGCGCTCTATAAATCCCTCCAATATACACAGTTCGCTCGCTGAACCCACACCTAATCCACAACATTTCTATGTCACAGTTATCATCCAACACTGAAAACCTAATGTTGTCTTTAATAAGAAACGCAACACCACCACCTCTTCCTTGCCGGTCTTTTCTAACAATTGTGTAACCTGTAGGTGTTACTTCGAAATCTGCTACATCCGTATGTAACCAAGTCTCTGTTACGACCATTATATCCGGTTCATGCTCCAGGATTGCGGCTTCAACTGCATCAGCTTTATTCAGCAAACTTCTGGCGTTTACATTAATAACCTTAACAGATGCTGTCGGTCTCGATTTGCGTCAGTCAGAGCTGGTAATACCTGGGCTAGCATACCTGAATCGCTCGTTGGTAGCCTCATTCCAGCCATAGAGAACGTTGTTTACTTTCAGTTTATCGATGATTAGTTTAACCTTTGCTCCCTTTGCTCTTTCATCCGCTGATGAAATCCATAGTTGTTTTTTGATTTCAACTACTCGTTTAGAGTAATCTTCGCTGATACTGAATTGTGTCCCCTTTAGGTTGCGGCAGTTTTTCAGTATTTTGGTTTTGTCCCTGAAGTCTCCTACTTTCAAGATGACCGGACGGCTTCTTCCAGGTATTTTCTTTCCTAGACGGTGAATTCTCTCAATGGAGCTACACTTTGAGCCAAGTAATTTGTCAAAGATATCGTCATTCACCTTACTTAAGAGTACTGCCTCATCCTCAGATTCTTCTTCTTCCACTCCGCGTACCATAAGGTTGTTGCGTCTAGAACGATTATCTAAGTCATCGATCTGCCTGGCAAGAGCCGTCAATTCACTGTCATGGCGACCAACACTTGATTCTATCATTGTAAGCCGGCTCTGTGTTTCACCCAACCCTTCAAGTTGTTTTTCAATAGTCTGGAGCCTAACATGCATGTCGGAAATGCTGGCATCCGTAGATGTCTGCTTGGCCTGAATTTCATTAACTTTTGCTAGTAGTTTACTCTGGTTACTTAATATTTCCTCCAGCATTTTTTCAACCTCGGGCCCAGGATTTTCCTCTACGTCACCGGACAACTTCAGTAACAGGCTTACAACAGAAACAGTCATTTAAGCAACCAAGAACAGTGTGTGAACACGGCAGCACAATCAGGCAGGTACAGTTACTACGAAAACCATACTTTCGATCACCAACCTGCACAAGTAGAGGCACGTAAGGCGACATCGTCACGGCGTTGCTGCCGCGTCCACTGAAGGTCGAGACCATGGCCCTTGCTTTTATATGCTCCGGGCAGCTTGCTATCGGGGAGGCGGAGGACGTCATCGTGCTCCACGGGGGTGCGCAGTCGACGAAGTCCACGTGGCACAGCATCGTTGACGCCACTGGCGATGATCTAGTTGCGCAGTGGTTGAGTTCCTTCGAGGGCTGGTGCGCGTTCTTCATCGGGGTCCATTGATAGTGTTGTCCAGCGATAACATGGGCCGCTGCTGCGTCCGCGAAGAACCACGCCAAAACCTGCACAAGTAGAGGCACGTAAGGCGACATCGTCACGGCGTTGCTGCCGCGTCCACTTCGCCGCTTCGCCGCGTCCACTTCGCCGCTTTTTTCGTACGCTTAAGGAAATCTTTGGCATACAGTTGTGCATAGTCTTGGGCTCAGATTTTTCAGTTTCATAATGTTCGTGACCCCAATTCTTTGATACTTTGAACTCTGTTAGCGGGAAGCACATATCTTTCGCAGCAGTCCGTGCTTTTATTTCAATATCATTGTAGCAAACCCTCAGGCTTTTGCTTCTCTTGTGAATCTCGAACCGCCTATTCAATAGCAGGGTATCATCCAGACTTCTGTCCTGAAAGGAACGGCGTGTCACAGTGCACGCGAAGGTCTTGGTCCTTTTTCTCCATTTCTTCATGCACTTTTCCGACGTATCGAACTTGCTCCCTGCTTTTAGTTGCTTTCTGACTCTGGATAAAGGATTGCTTGTCACTTGAAAGGAGCGCTGCGTCGTTGCCGGTGCAGCGGGGGCATCTTGGCATCGGTTAAGCAGCTTCGCGAATCGCACACACCACTGTTCGCAAGCGAGGGGTAATGCAGAAATGGCGAACAGGTACGAGGGCAAAAAGACGTGAAGACAATTGTGGTTGCATACGTGGGGTGCATGTGACTGGTGATGTGGTTTAGTTCCCCGCGAAGTGTTGCCAGCCCACACGGCGCTAACAGCTTTCCCGTGGAACGCCCATGGTGCTTCGTATAATTTTGAATTTCTTAGTCAGCAAATGTAGTTAGGGCACGCTGTCCACTAAAGCAAGAAATAAATGTCACGCCTACTACGAATGATAAGTCGTGTTTCTTGCTTGCGAGAGAGTGTAGAGTTTTTCGTGACAGATGAACGTACCTCACATTGTTAGTGAGTGACAAGGGCATGTCGCGTTTCTTTGCCAGCAGCAATGCCGTGTCATATACCCATATGCGGCGAGTGCCGGTGTCGCCGATCTCGCTTGACAGACTTGCCAAAGCGGTGGCACTACCATTGAAACCGTGTATCTCCGACGCTCTGTTGCTGACACGTCGTTCTCTAGTTACTGTAGCTATGTTGTAGTATGGCAACCGTTGCTGCAGATCGTGAAAATGTCTATTGGGAGATAGCAATTCCCACGATTCTATTGCCTCTGCGGCTGATATTATCGATGCGTCTAATAGCAGTGAATCCCAGAACGACGAATGTTTGTTGGAGCCCTCAAAAAAGTCGACTTTAATTTCAAGTCGACTTTACGCCTTTGCATACAAGCAGACTCCGAATATAGATCGATTACGGAAGGCCATTTTATGGAAAAAATACATTGACGTATAATTGGCAATGTACAGTACTACTGTACTCTTGGCGTCCTAACACTGTATGAGCTTAACTGTGAAATGCTTGCACAAGACGTAACGTTTTTCACTGCCACTACTCTTTGGAGTGATGCACGTGTGGCCATATTGTTCATCGTGGTACCGGACGTCGTTACTGTGCCGCACCTCGTTTCCGTGCTGCTTTAAAAGTCGTAATGACACAGATTCTGGCTACTGTGCACATGGGAAAACTAAACGTGAACATGCCAGCCATTTATTGCTTAATTTTCGTATCTGCCACAGATAATCTGCAGGATGTTGCACATGGACTGTTCAAGTGCCGAGCCATGCTGGCAGGGCTACGTTGCGTCACAGCTGATGTAGAGAAGCCAGTGCATGCTAGTTAATATTTACCATTATCACAGCTGTCTGTTGATATTTAATTTCCAGGTACGATGACCAGCCATGTCCAGCCTGTGTGTAATGCCTTTCTTCTTTTTTTCTCTCTCTCCTTCTAGCAATCAACCAGCAAGTGGCAAGCCAAAGGCAAAACCTGCTGTAAGTTGGGTTTGTTCAGGTTTCTTGAAGAATGAGAAAAATGAATTCGGAGAGTTAGTTTGCCCTGAAGATGTTTTCACGTTTGCGCAATATTGCATTAACAATGGAATATTCCCACAGTGGAAATCTGAACCAGACACATGCATTCATTAATGCAGTAACAGAATGACTTCATTACTGGTATAAAATAGTAATTGTGCCATAATTGCGAGGGTGTTGTTTTTATTTTTATTATTTTTATTTTTTCTTCAGACGTGCAACAGGAAAACGTGTTTAAATGCACTGTGGCTAGACGAAGCACCTCAAAAGGTTGCTACCATTCGATAGTCTGATAATACTAAAATCCATTGCAGTATTTAGATACTGAACTGAGAACCTTTCTTTGTTGTTATAAAGTGGGAGGTTTTGACAGCTGTTCTTTTGTTTTTAATGCTCTGAAGGTTCCGGATTTGGTGTCTGACTCTGATTCCGAGGAAGCAACACCACCTCCGAAACAATCCAAACCCCCCACTAATCAGGCAAGTCTCTCTTTTTTTTTATATGTTCAGCTTATGCTCCAGAATGCAGCATGTTATGTTTTTGTCACAAATTAAGTTCTAGTAACTGTTTGCTGCTTGCATTTTGTCAGGCATTGCATGTTTTATAAAACGGTATAGATGTTAGTTTCCTTATATCTATACTTTCATTTGTTTTGTCTTACAGAAAAAAAGGGTAAGCTGTGTGTTCTGTTTTACTGCTTACAGTTGACCTTTGGTAAACTAAAATCTCTTAAACAGAATTGCTGCTTAAGTGGAACAACTTTCTCACATATTAGTTTTGTACTTTAATGCTGCAACCCCGTTTGTCTCCCAGTAAGCGAAACTGCTGTTATACGAAAGCCTGGTCCCATCTGATTCTGTTTAACGAGAGTCCACTTATCTGTGCAAAGGTATTAGCGCAGTCACCTATAAACAATTCAGTAATTTTTTTCTGACATGCTTTTTTACCCCTTCAGTTGACCAAGTTCGGCTGTCCTTGCCAGATTAACTCTTTCGCTACCGCGCCTATTCAAATCGTTCAATTTGAACGATGCATTTCAAATTTGAATTCTCGCGCCGCTCTGCAGTTTACAGGCGCCTATCGCCATCTAGGTTAGAAAGTGGGAAACACAAGAAGGGACCTGCAATGTTTTGCTTGTTTTTTGCTACGGAGAAGTTTTTTCTCGCTGCGATAAGTTTCCGGTTGCGGCTTGCGCGTATTGATCATGGCGTCATCATCGCGCATAGACGCTCCCAAAAGACGAATCGTTTCTCGCGAAACCAGCTCATCAACAGTCGTTTTTGAGAATGTAATCAGCAGCAGTGAGTCTGGAGAAGATGTTGACTCATCAGATTTTAGCACCGATGACGAGGATGCGTCAAGTCAAACCGCAACGTCCGACAGGTGAGTGTTTGCTGTATGCGTGCCGCACACTTTGTTGACTAATCAGTGGTTGCAAGTGGTGGAGCATGTACTCATAGCAATTTTACTCATTTTCAGGGTCTCAATGTTCTACGGACACGATTCCTTGCCTGCATCTGTCAAGCGTGTACTGTTTCTGCCGAGACGAAACTCGGGGGTCGAAGTCGGCGGCGCGCTCCGGAGTAACGCATGGCGCTTCGTCCGGGCGATCAATTTCTTCCAGTTGTTTTTCACCACGCAGGTGATAAGCATGATCTGCGACTACACGAACAAGTATGCGTGGATGCATATTTTAGAGAGGCAGACACCCCGGAAAGAGACGGCTCGTGGAGGAACTTCAGTCCCCATGAAGTGCATTGCAATGCTCATTTACATGGGAATTGTTGAGTTGCCTCGCCTTAATCTGTATTGGAACACCTTCGAAATATTTTCTGGCCCCATTCCTCCGAAGATTATGCCGAGGAGCCGTTTCTTTGCGTTCCTTGCCTTTCTCAGTGTCATGGACCCGGAGCAGACCGACCCCTTCCGCGATGGCAAGCTGCACAGGATATCGAACCTACTGAAGCACATCAATGACGTCTCTTCGCAGCTTTTTCAGCCGTACCGCAACGTGTGTGTAGACGAGAGAATGGTAAAGTCTAAAGGAAGATCGGGAATCCGTCAGTATATGCGGGACAAGGGGGTCAAATGGAGGTACAAACTCTGGGTCCTCGCAGACTCAAGGACAGGCTACACTGTCCAATTCAGTGTTTACACCGGGAAGAGAGAGGCAGCCAGCTCAAAGGGACTCGCCTATGACGTAACGTGCCTCTGCGAGTCTTACTTAGATCAAGGATACATCATCTACCTCGATAACTTTTACAATCCACGTCTCTATTTGATTGATTGATTTGTGGGGTTTAACGTCTCAAAACCACCATATGATTATGAGAGACGCCGTAGTGGAGGGCTCCGGAAATTTCGACCACCTGGGGTTCTTTAACGTGCACCCAAATCTGAGCACACGGGCCTACAACATTTCCGCCTTCATTGGAAATGCAGCCGCCGCAGCCGGGATTTGAACCCGCGACCTGCGGGTCAGCAGCCGAGTACCTTAGCCACTAGACCACCGCGGCGGGGCATCCACGTCTCTGTTTGTACACCTACTTGAGCGGAAAACTCTGTTTTGCGGAACGACACGCAAAGTTCGCCGCGGATTCCCCTCCCAGCTGAAAGAAAAGAGCATCTCGAGGAGACGTTCGCTGGATAAGATGCAGTGACGTGCTGTACTTCCAGTGGAAAGACAAGCGTGTAGTAAACTTGATGAGCACAGCACACAGCAAACAAACACGTCATTGCAACGCGAAAAGTGAAGAGGGCAGACAGATGGACCAAGATTCCCGTTAGGAAGCCGCTCTTAATAAAAGAGTACAACAAGGGCATGCTTGGTGTTGACAAGTCGGATCAACTCATTGCTTCCTACAATGTGTTGATGAAATGCATGAGATGGTGGAAGATACTGTTCTTTTACTGCATGACATTGCCATCGTGAATAGTTTTTTTCTTTTTGAAACACACCCGAGGGATCACCCTGAAATAGGTGAGCTATCAAGAAAAACTGGCTTTGACCATCTCGCATTTAGAATTGAGCTGATCTACCAGATTCTGGGCACGGACGAAAAACATGCTCCCCCTCTCCACCTCCAAAAAAGTCGGAACACAAGCCCCAGGTGCAAGAAAAACGCTGAAATTGCAAGCTCTGCTACGACAAACGAAAGACACAGATGAAAACAGAAGTTTTGTGTCAGCCATGCGAGGTCTATCTTTGTTTTATCCCGACAAGGGACTGCTTTCGAGAATGGCACGAGACGCACGCTCACTAACTTTCTTTTTTGTGGGAAAAAGTTTTTTGCAATAATTTTTGAAACTTGAACAAACTTTTTGCAGCATAATAAGCTACAAATTGTATATCTTCAGTTTTTTTAGCCTCATTATTTTTAAAGTTATACCCCTTTTTAAAATGTTAAATGTATAAACACTGTATAAACTTTTCTATATAATTTGTTTTTCATTTTGTTTAATAAATATATGTACAGCAACTATGTTATTGGACAGAGCATTCTTTTAGCTACATTTTGGTACCAAACAATGTAAATCAGGCATTAGTATCTAGCCGTAAAAAAATTATTTTTCACACCTCGTAAAAACAGCCCCTTTTCCCGCGGTAGCGAAAGAGTTTAACTCAAATAGAGTGGACGTTAAAGCCAGGGTAGACCACTCTTTTCTGGCTTACTATAAGTGCCTTCTATATATAATAGTTTGTCTGTCTGCGCTGTAGTCTGACTTCTTTGAATGGCAGCCTTAATCGCAATTTGGTGTCGGTTTTTCCGAACAGTGCTGCTAGTTGTGTGCCGACAGGCAAATTTCAATTCTGCGATTTGCAGACACCATTTGATACCGACAAGGAAATGAAGGACATCTTAAAAAAATCCTGCGAGGACCTAGTTGGTGGCCTGTACCAGGTAGCGCTACAAGGTTTGAAGAAAGTGTTGTCCCAGAAGGTGAGTAAATTCTGTCTGTTGTAGCTGTAGACTTTTTTTAACAGCGTTTGTATGAAAAGTATTGCTAAAATAAGGGGGGAAAGATGTATTAAAAATTTTGCTAAAATACCTGTAAAGTCTTCAAAGTAAATTTTATGACCATCACTGGTGTCTCTTATACACATTTATCTCTTTGACTGTAAAGTGTATTCGAGTAATAAAGCTTGATTGTGAATTGAATCTAAAATTTTTCAAATATTTGGTAGTATTTTTCTAATACCTCGAGGTTGAAGGGGATTCCTAAGCGCATTCGTATGAGAGGACAAAAGAAACATGGAATTGTTTTTTTTTTTGCAAAATGGTTGAAGTACTGAAGAGATGGTGTTCCCTAGTTGTCTTATCATTATGAATGGGGCAATCCTGAACTGAGTGGCATTTATTTACATGATTTGGTACAACCAATGTGGTGTCGACAGCCATTTACACACGTATAGGCACGGCCTGACTGGAGAGGCGCGCGCTTTCCTTTTTACGGCCTTCTCATTGCGGCTGTTTCCCACGCACGCTGCGCACCCGTGGTGTCGCTGTGACCCTACTGCTTCCGCCTCCGTCGTCGGCGCAAACTGAAGGCGAGCGTGCGCTCGCTCCCCTTTTGGCCGTGCATTCTCGCATTATTTGTAACTGCCATGCACTGGTGTAGACTTTTTGACCCTTTTCCTATACAACCACCGCGCAGTTTTGTCTTGCCTAGTAATGGATCCGAGTCGGCAAATTTCCACGCAACGTGCAGTGTTTGCACAGAACGAAACGCCAGGCTTGGATTTGCGTCATAACTCTGAAGCCGAAGTGCTGGTATTTTGTTTGAGCACTACTGGCATTAAAAACAATTAAGGGGTGGTGCAGCACACTCGGTGAAAACAAGTATTTATTGACGGAAAATAATAACAAACTGAGCATTTCCTTCACTAATGCCACGTTATTTAAAAACTGTCATGTAGAACACATCACTTCTTGCTGAAATAACTCCCACCTGGGACACAAATTCAAAGCCTAAAGTGTTCCCTGGAAGGCTTATGCGCATAAGTTATCGACTTCTCTTTCTCTTCTGTTATCTTCTGGGTGTAGTTGATAAGTTTTCTCACAAACTTCTCGGAAATCAAGCCGGCAGACCTTCGTGGCTATTGTTGACGCCTTCCGGACAACGCAGCAGCGGCGAGTTTTCAAGATGTGGCTGAATGAGGATACGTAGCACTTCCAGCACATTTGTGCGTGGAAGGTGCACGACAGCTTTCTCAAAAAAGCACACAATTTTGTCCAACAGTGCCACAAACTCTGCTTTTGGATAATGCAGCCTGCTAAAATCTTGGCTTTGTAGAAGTGTGTACAGAGGATCACTTCTCTCTTTTCAATTTTTCTTTGAAATGTTTTTCAGCCACTTTGTGACCAGTTCTGCATCACTCTGGAATTGATGCAAGGAAACGCCTTTAGTCCTACTGGACTGCGACTTACAGTGCGGTACGCAACAATACACCATGATCTCGCTGGCCAGTCCCACAGCAACTGATTGACTGCTCCGCATTGTAAGACATGTTCCTTAGAATGTAAAAGCTATGATTCAAAGGTACTCAAATCACGACGTATCTGGCTTGCGGCATCCACTCTGTCGAACGATGCAACACGCGACATAAAGAGACAATGTCAGAACGGCAGTAGAAAGAAGCTCTCCAAACTACAACCGCTACAACTAGAGCAGGGTCGCTGCGCCCTCACGTGGTGAACGGTGACGTTATCCGCGGAGACGCGCTCCCATTGTGCCCGAAGCGATAGTGAAGGCTGTAAGAAGGAAAGCGCGCTTGCCTCTTTAGTCCGGTCGTGGTATACTATAGAAAAGACCCTGTTTCCTCCACCTCTTCCAACTTCTGTGGAGGTCTCGCTGATTGGAGAAGAGGGTGTGCTCCCTCTGGATTCAGAGTAGGTAATCTGCCTTAATGTAGATCAATATGAGCCATTAATGGTGCAGAACCCTAAAAGTTTGGTGGCACAAAAAGTTTGTCCTAAACGAACTATGCTTTACACATTGTCATGACACGAATAAAATCTGTGCAATTTATTATAAAATTACTTATTTTCAAATTATAATAAACCTTGTTTACAGCTGAATATTTTGTTGTCCTAAGCTACATATTGAATTTTTTTTTTAAATTCTACCCTTAAATTTGCCAGGGAGGCAGCGCGCACAACACGTCTCCGTGAACAGGCACTCGGTTACCCTGCTCCTGGTGTCTCTAATGATGAAGCTCAACGTCAACTGTGGCGAAATGTCTCAGCCTTGCTGTTACCATCTTTCTCTGCCTGCAGTCCGTACAAGTTTTGTGTCAATACAGTAAAACTTCGTTATTTCGAGGTCACTGGGGTCGTGAGAAATCTTTCAATTAAGCAGGTTTCGGAATTAACAGAATATACAAAAAAGTGGTATGCTAGGAACTTGCAATAATTTGAAGTAATCAGGGCTGGTCGTTTCATCTGCCGGCTAGTTTGCAGCTCCAAGTGTATGTTTTCCTGTCATACCTCGTTCTCATTTCGCCGCAGACACGAGGGAACGACAAACCTCGCTGTTAACATTGAAAAAAAAGAAAGAAAAAGAACGAAAAAACTCAATTGAAATATGCTCTTGTGGCTTAAAACTTAAAAGATATTAAAAACTTAAAAGATACTTAAAAGATATTAAGGTTTTTTTTCGTAAACAAAACAATTAGCCCTGGTTATACTGTACAGGTTGTGCACACCGAATCTGCTCGCATATTTCTAGCCATTATTTGCGGCTGTCTTTATCAATGTAATTAATGTCGTGTGAAATCCTATCTCTCACATTTTCAGTTATAGGGATTATCTGATCTCTGCTGAACATTTGAAAAAGGCTGAGTCATCTGGAAATATTTAGGTTCCGAGTCGTATCTTTTGAAGTTCTTGAAAGCGGACATGCTATCCAGTTGGTGTGATGTAAATAAAAATGGTGCGCTATAAAAAAAAGCTGCCCACATATCTTTAGTATTTCTGTATATACAAAGGGAGGGGGGAGCAGGTGAGAGGAAGGAGTAAGCTTTCCCACGCAGTGTTCCTGTTCTAGTATTCTTGTTTTATATTACATGGCTTGGATCCTGAAAACTTCTTTTCGGTATGTGGTGCAGCGTCTTTGTATTTTCCCTTTTGCTTCAATGTGATGGAATGACAGAGTGCAGAGACAGAGTGGGTATCGTCTAGTCGGCATTTCCCAACTTGTGTTATCCACCTATAGAACCAGAGAGAGTACAAATGTCCAGTAAGTTTAGCATTAAATTCACTTATCATTATAAATGACCATAGCCTATAAGTATAAGTAGCCATAGTTTTCATAGGAAAACCGAGCCGAAGTTATTTGCAGAAAAGAACAGTTAGTATGTATGTATTTATAACGACAGTTTACTTACACTTAGTGAGTGGTATAATCAACTCACTCATTGGAGGATAGGTTTGCACAGTACCAAAATAGGATAGAGCTGTAAGGTATTGAATACGAAGTGTCTAGGATATTTTTCAGTTAAGTCTCTCCATAGGTAATACTGACTAAAAATTATGCTTTTGTGACCTAACAGGTGAACAAATATTATCATCAATAATAGTAATTGGCACGCAGATGGCTTTTGTTTTAAAAAATTAGGACCTGGTAAGACGTACCCAAAACAAATGTGTGACTTAAAGGAAAAACTCTATTTGCTTCATTTAGTGGGAATTGTGCTCTTAGCAGCAGCTGCCTTTCTAGTATTTCACCATTCTTTTCTGCGGTCAATTCATCGCTCTGTGCATGTGTTCTGTCGGGCAGCATCTTGAAATTTGACGGCGCGCAAAAGCTGTTGTCATTTCCTTGCTTCATTCTTGTTCTTTTTTTTAACTCTCGCAGGGCATGCTGCGTCACGAGGTAGTGTCGTCGGCTCGATGAGGAATATTCGAAAAGGCCCTCCTGCTATTTTCAGTGTTCCCGGCCTGCAACGTGAACGGTGGTAGTGACACCGAGAGGCGCCTGTATGACTAGGAAATTTGTTTTATTGGGAAATATTCAGTTTTATGTTAGCTATGCTATTTGTTTGATTCGTATGGTGAGGTATTATTTCTTGTATTCGAATTTAGGCGCTCCTGTTTATATGTTTATTCTTACCTATTCGATGTGTGAATGTGCCTCGGTACCTTAGAAACTTTTTGTAAATTAATCCATACTGCTCTCTGAATTTGTTCTTTACCATTGTATTATTACTTTATTAAATCTTATATTCAAGCGTAGAAACAGCCTCATTTTGATAAAATTGTTTATTTGCATGAGAAAAGATCAGAGCTGTCTAAACGTGAAAGGGATAATTTTATGTGCAATATTAGTAAAAATCGACTGATTGCATTTCAAAGAAAGAAGATTGTAAAAATAAAATTGTATAAAATCAAGAAGCCTTCCGACTCTAAAATTTTGCACTTGACTAAATGTATGGGTTTCTCGCCGTTAGAACGAAATGGAATATAGATGTGTTACGGACAATAGAGGTGGTATTCGCCACGAATTGCATATACAGACTCCCCTGGTGAACAACACTTTTTGCAAATGACTGTATACTCCACAGTGAGAATGTTTGCAGATGACTACATAATCTATAAACAAATCACTTGCCAGGAAGATCAGATGATTTTAAACAGAGCCCTTGAACATATAACACAGTGGTGTCAGACATGGTAGATGATGCCTAGTGTAGATATAACAGGTTGTATGACAGTGACAAAAAAAAGAACGCCCATGAACTTCCACTATTATTTAGGATAGATGTTAAGGAAAGTAGAACAATATAAATATTTAGGTGTCATAATTTCGTCAGATTTCAAATGGGACATACGTTGTTAACATACGTTGTTAACAAAGCACCGACCGTTTTGTACTCTTCTAAACGTTCGCTTAGATGCGCATCCGTAGATACGCATCCGTAGATACTAAACGCCAAGCATACTTGTCACTCGTTCGATCAACACTGGAATGTGCATTAATATGTTGGTTTCCCTTCCATAAACATTACAGAGAATAGTTGGAGGGTGTACAAAGAAAGGCACTTAGGTTTCTCTTTTAAAAAGTATCGTGAGTCACGACTCTCCGACTGAACTATTGAAGCAAGCCACTTTACCCACTATACAAGATCGAGCCAGACTCCTTCGCCTTAAGTTCCTTTTCTTTCTTCTTAATGGCAGCATGAAGATCAATGCGAACAACTACCGTAATTACTACACTCGGATACAACTAGTTCCCGAACTAAACATACCAAGCCCTTAGCTTAATACAGGTTTCACAACGACATTTTCAGGTATACTTTTTTCCTGCAAGCAATTTGAGATTGGGATGGGTGTACATGACTGAAGCTTTTATCTTCAAGATAACAGGGGATGCTTTATAGTTATCATCTCCAAGCAAGATTTCTGCGTTACACAATGATATGTTTCACTTCTCAGTGTCTTTTTTACTGCCGGGAAATTGCCCTACTCATGAATTATGCTGTACTTGTCGGGCCTTACACCGAGTGTGTTGGATGTCATATTGTCATTTTTGTAGCGATGATATAATTTTTTGCCTAGTGCATATGCACTGTCTAGTCGAACCTAACTAATATTAGTGCCTACTTAAACTGTGTTCTTTTGAATATGTATCTCCATTCTAATATGCTGTTTATTACTGCCATCATTTAGCAGCCCTTGTATAGTTAATGTAGAGAACATATGCATTGTCTGATTGAATCTTACCAACGTACACACCTACTTGGAGATACCCCCTTTCCTGCAACAGCTTCAGATGTGAGGCTAGCAGTATCTTCAAATAAATGAATAAATAAATAAATTGTTTCAGCATATCGAGATCATATACTATGCCGTTGTTTCATTGCTGTGGCATTGACACTAAAAATCTTACAAGGTGAAGGAATTGGCCTAGTTTTACACATGCATGAAGGCGGAAAGCTGATTGCCTTTAAAATCTACGTGTAAGCACCGATGACGTTAGCTTCATTACCCAGCTTAACAAGGCCGCACAAACCGAAGCTTGGAGTGGATATTTGTCAACATCGTAATGACGCCAGCGAAGATGTTGCAGTAACTGCTGACAGGTAGGAGCGGACGGTGGTCAGATCGCGCTCTGTTACGTTGCGTAGTGTGTGCAGTGCGGAAGCATGGGATGTTCTACGGGGCTCCATTCTGACGTCGATTTCACCTGGCACCAGTTCCTCGAGCTGCACCGAGATAGATTGCCTGTTGAGGTGATTCATGTTGCCGTTGCAGACAGTAGGAACGACAGCGATTACGTTGCCCTCGCGCCTTCGCTATACGCTCTTTCATTCGATGCTATTGATGATGAAGAGACCCTGGGGTTACGTATCTTCGCTTTTCAGCTTAGTACAAGTTCAAAATCTTCATCAGGTGGCACCTCGTTTTCAAGTGGGTGGACAACAGTGTCCGCACTGTCGTAGTAAGAGCCCACCCACTTTCTCGACGTGGCAGCCACTAGCCCTATGGGACTGAATATAGGTATATAGATAGCCAGCTATAGGTATAAACCGTGCTATAAAGACAAGCAAAGAGATAACCAACTAATACCAGTCAGAAAAATTGACGCCCAAGCAAGAGCTCGAACCCTGGACCGCTAGGTTAAAAGCCTAACGCTCTACCTACTGAGCTACCCGGGTCACGAAAAATTGCGTCGGTACAACGTGGCAAACCAAATAAAAAATTAGAGAAAGCCTCTTTGCAAAAGAAGATTGGGCGTGCATGTGTCGATGCGTTTGCAACACAAAAATTAGGCTGTGCTTCTCGGTTGTCTTGTGTGAATTGGCCATCGCTGCTTCACACGCAAGCTACGAATTGTGCAGAGGAATGTTTGTATGGCTGTTGCTGTTGCTTTTTATTGTCTTGATAATCAACGCTCGTTAGTTCTTATACAGGACATGATAACAATCTTTGGGCTTACACATACAATGACCGTGCCGCACACCTCTAAGCGAGGAGGCCACGCCTCAGCAGCGCTGCATACCAAGGATGACGTCACCACGTTCGCTCAGCATCTGAAGAAGCCCTGCGAACACAGCCTGTTTTTCGCTAAAACATATTTGCATTCTATCTCATGAAATCTCATGTTGCCTTTCGAATTCAGCAGCAATCAAACTGCCGTTTCGCGCTCAAATATCGTTTTTTACACACTGCAGCATCGCTTTGCCTTCAGCTTCATTGAGTTTGATTGATTCACTGATTTGTGTATTGTAAAATCCCAAAACCACCATATGATTATGAAGGGACCGTAGTGTAGGGCTCCGGAAATTTCGACCACCTGGGGTTCTCTAACGTGCACCCAAATCTGAGTACACGGGCCTACAATTCCGCCTCCATCGGAAATGCACCAATGAGATTGACTTCTACGCAAATACCGGTGAGTAATTGGAGATTCTATATTTACTTCACATTTTAAATCTCAGCATAATGAGCATTTCCAGTGAATCTGTGTTTTTGAGTTGCCTGGGAATTCTTTTTCGAACACTTTACTAGCCTTCTCTCATTTTTTTTTTGTGGTTCAACTTGCGTGAACCTAGGATTAGCATAGGTGTGCGCAGGCTTTCCTTTCAGGAAGGGCGACGACTCGTCTCAGTGCTTCCTTCCCTGTTAGGTCAATGTATGGGGAACACTTTGCGCCCCTCCCCATTCTTAGGTGACCAGGGGGGGGGGGGGGCTCCCCTGCCCCAATCACACCCATGCCTATGAGGATTACGTGTTTTTTTTTCTTTGTGCAATATCAATAATAATAAAGTATCTGGGGTTTCACGACCCCAAACAACGATATGATTCTGAGAGACGCCGTAGGGGACACCTCGGGGAATTTTTACCATCTGGTGTTAATTTTGGTGCTTTGACATAAAACAGTACACGGCTTCGACCATTTCGCCTCCACCGAAGCGTGCCAAAAAGCAGTTTGTAATATCTTGGCTTCTGTCTACCTTGTCTCGGAAGTTTGCACTAAAACATAAATACAGCAAACACTTTTTATTTTCGTTCTTACTTGAGAAGCGAATAAAATGAACAAATTGCGCGATATCACAAGAAAAACGAAGAAAGATGCCATGCGTGATAAACTTGATAATACGGCCAAAGAAATCTAGCCCCTATCTGAAAATATCACATCCAAGATTAGCCACAAACGAGATACCCGTGACGTAAAGAGGACGTGCCTTTTTTCTGGCCTATTATTTCTGGATTATTGTTTTCCCCTTCTAAGTTAATTGTATTTCCATAATAATTGGAGTTCCGCGTCTCAAAAACTTACGATTATTAGAAACCGCGTTGCTCAAGTCTCCGCACTTTCGACCTCCTGGGGTTGTTTTACGTGCACTTGAATTTAAGCACACGTGCCTCAATCGTTTGCGCCTCCATCGATAACGTGGTTACCACGGCTGTGATTCGATTACACGACTTGCGGGTTAGCAGTGAAGCATCATGACCACTAGACTACCGTAGTGAGTTCAATATTCGCTTTTATAGATCTACATATCATGTGAATTTCAAAGAGAAATGCAAATAAAACCATGTGTAAAGCACAATGAAGCAATAAATAGCAAAACAAAACTATATTTCTAACTTTCAAAATTTCAAAGCTAACTTTCGAATTTAATGTCCAGTTGTTTTCGATATCATGATGTGGTGTGTGACTAAGCACATGTATTGCGTGGCTTGTCTTACAAAAGAGAAAGAAGCTGGACACTTTTTTCATCCTTATCTTAAGTTCTCTCTTTAGCCGTCATCCCAATAATCAATCACTCAATCAATTATTTACCGCGCGTTGGAAGAAACATGAGGTCTTTGTGCAGGTCCAACCAAAAATAAAACAATAAAAATAAACAATATATTACTATCTGAAAAAAAAGAATGAAAAGAGGGAGAACACAGGGACGAAAAATCTGCTAAAAATTGGAAACATAAAAGACAAGACGACAATCATGAAATGACAGAGAAAAATAATGCAGAATATACACAACTATGTAGTAGGCTTGCTTAAAAACAAAGAAGGGAAGAATATGTATATTGGGAAAAAACTATCTTAAAACAGTGCAAAGCTGAGATAAAAACAACGGCAGTAGACTGTGAAAAACATCCATAGCATGAAAGGTTACATTATATAGACTGTATTCTGTGAAGGGAAGTGTGTTGAAGGATTTAGTAGGTACATGGAATGGCCGATTCTTTATTACGCGAGAGCGTTATGGAGCTCGTGTCGCAGAAATGAAATTCCGCCGGCTGTCTCGGCCGTGTTGCTTGTCAGCGAAAAACTGTCCATGAGTGAAAAAGCTCGTTACAAAGATCACCTCGGGAGGCCGCTACCTGTTCACGTGTGCGCGCGCGATCACACTGATAGAGCCGCGCATTCGAAAAAAAAGTGCTCAAAGTCACGAGGCATGGGTGACATAGTTTTTTGTTGAGCTGCCATCCCTCCCATGATTAGCTTTCAGCGCTTTCCTCGGGACGAGATAAGAGAGAATGCAAATGCAGCATGCGACAAGAATTTGTAACTCCACTCGCGCTGGACGGATTCCTAAAATTTTTGTGGCGTTGATTTTGTGAGCCAATAGGCTCTTCTACAAAATTCATCCCATGGTTACAAGTGTTTCAGGGCCTCTTAAACGCATTTTGTTCGACAGGTTTCACGACAAATACAAGCCCATTCGGCGATCTTTAGGCACATTTGGAAGCCTCAAACTACGTCGAAAAACGCCGGGATAGTGCAGCCATCGCCGCTAAAGCACACAGTACTTTCAAACAGCTCTTAAAATAGACAACTATGTCCATCTAGAGGAAAACATATCATACCTTTTCAAAGGCATTGATCAAGCAAACATCAAACCCTAGATAATATGCTGCTATCTGTGAGGCATTGTGACACTCTTTATGGCCTCCGATA
Organism: Rhipicephalus annulatus; assembly: GCA_013436015.1. Taxonomy (NCBI): domain Eukaryota; kingdom Metazoa; phylum Arthropoda; class Arachnida; order Ixodida; family Ixodidae; genus Rhipicephalus; species Rhipicephalus annulatus. The sequence continues at coordinate 31,898 of WOVY01013837.1, read as the reverse complement.
TGGCTAGCGAGCGACGTGTATCGTCGAGGCCATGAGACTCTTGCGTTTGATCAAAAACCTCTATGTACCATTCAAGCGCGCGTGCTTGTAAATCTACTGTGCGCGTGTGTTTGCGTGCGTAAGTATGTAATATATTGATATGTGTGGGGGGTTTACGTAGCAAACTCGCCATACGAATATAAAAGACGCCGTAGTGGAGGGCTCCGGAAATTTCCACCACCTGGGTTCTTTAACGTGCACCCAAATCTGAGCACACGGGCCGACAATTTTTCCGCCTCCATCGGAAATTCAGCCGCCGCGGCCGGGATTCAATCCCGCGTCCTTCGGGTCAGCAGCCGAGTACCTTAGCCACTATACCAATGTGGCGGGGCGTGTTTGTGTAAAAAAAAACTTATTACTAAGTATACACTTATAGTTTGAAGAGTGCACCAGGGGCTGGTTTTTGCAATCGCATTCAACTCTTGAAAGTGAAGCATAAGGGTGCCCCAATTTTTTCCTAATTTAAGCGAATCCACATATTTACACAAGTCGGAAGTACGGTCTCTGGCCAGAAAACTGGCAAACTAATTCAGGGGACAAAAAAACCTTATTAAAAGAATACAAACTATAAAAACCTCAACTGCAACCGACAAAATAGAGTTAGTGGACCTTTCCAAAGTAATCAATAGGCATAAAATAGCCGACATCAGTAAGTATGAGAAGGAAAAATTTAAGCAGGCTGTAAAAAGCGGCCGAAGCAGTAAAGTAGGTCTAAAAGTTAATATACACGAAGCTAAAGTAATGTGCAACACTCTCCGCAGAAAACAACACTTTGCGATAGGTGGAAAGACGCTGGAAGTTGTAAGGAATACGTCTACTTAGGATAGGTAGTAAGCGCAGAGCTGAACCATGAAATTGAAATAACTAGATGAATAAGGATGGGGTGGATCAAATTCGTCAAGCACTCAGTAATCATGAATGATAATCTGCCACTAACCCTACACAGAAAAGTATATCACTTCTGCATCTTTCCAGTACTTACCTACGGAGCAGAAACCTGGAGGCATAGAAAGAGGGCTCAGCCTATCTTGAAGACTACGCAGCGGGTGATGGGAAGGAAAAGGCTAGGTGCAATTTTAAGAGACAAGATAAGAGCAGAGTTGATCAGGTACCAAGGTGGTGTTAAGGATATAGTTTAAATCAAGAAAAGAAAATAGACATGGTCCGGGCACGTAGCACGCAGGCAGAATAACCGCTGGTCATTAAGGGTAACTGACTGGATTCCCAGAGAAAGCAAACGCATGAAGAGGAGATTGAAAGTTTCCTTTTGGCTTGGTATTCTGCTGTTGTCTAAATATTTATTTGCTAATTTTCGAGTTCGTTTCCTCCATTTAGTATCGACATTCTTCAAGTACAAGTAACTGAAAACTTTCCAAGCCCAACGCTTCTCTCCCATTTTTCTCAATCGCTCCTCCAATTCTATCTTGCTGCTAGCTTCCCTGAACTCGAACGATGTCCATTCCATGTCTCCCTGTACCCCCTGATTTGGGGTATTCCCGTGAGCTCCCAAAGCAAGTCTATCTATGCCACGTTGTTTAATTTCCAATCTTGCTCGAACTTCTGATTTCATGCACAAGACCGCATTGCCGTACGTCAAACCCGGCACCATGACACCTTTTTGAATCATTCTCGCAACGTCATACCTATTCTAGTTCCACAGAGCCCTATTTTTCGAAACAGCTGCATTCCTGGTGCCCTTGGTCATTACGTATCTTTCGTGCTACCTAATGTACTAAGGCCCGTTATTTATCCATACGCCCAAATATTTCTATTTATCCACTATTCGTAGCAGGGCTTCCTGTATCTTATGCTCACTGCCTTGATTATCGTTAAAAATCACGATTGCCGACTTCTCTCTGCTGAAGTTCACATTTAACCTATCTCCCTCCTTATTACAGATGTCTATCATTGCCTGCTTATCTTCCTTGTTGTCGGCTAATAATACTATATAATCTGCATGTATCTGTGCTGCTAATATCTGTTCTATGTGTTTTCCTTGCTTGGCAAAAGATAGGCTGAAGCCGAATCGGCTCCCCTCCAATTCGGCTTCTAATCTCTGGAGATAATGCATAAATAACAAATATGACAAGGGACATCCCTGTCGAAACCCGCATTGTACCTCTATAGGTTCAAATACCTGTTCTTCCCATTTGATAACTACCTTGTTACTTTTATAGATATCCTTTAGAAGATTAGTTATTCCATCTTCCACATTGTTATGCCAGCGAGTCCTCGTCAAACGTCCGTGCCTCTGAAAAAGGCAATCTGGGTCAAGGCCAGCCCGCAGTCCGCCTGACGCGAACAACTCAACGGCGTAAACACGCGCGGCGCCTCTCTGGCCCACGTGCAGTGAGTCAGCAGCGCACGTGACAGCGAGCCGGCGTCTTCGTGTCTGGGGTCTGACGTGGCCCAGCGGCGACCCCATTGGAGGAATCTGCCCTGACGACCAGCGGCGCTTCTGATTGGACATTTTGGTTGGACCCGGTGCAAATAAAAGAAGCCCTGGGCGCGTCGCGATCGGCGGTCCTATGGGAGAGGAGTCCCCGTGTCGGAGAGCCGACATGTGTGTGAGTCGGCGGTCTTAGGCGAAAAGCTGACCTATGTGTTAGAGAGGAGAGCTCGGCTCTTCGAGTCTCTGTCGGCCCCAGTGTCGAAATTGTAACGCCTCTGTATATATGCTGTACATAAACCTTGTTTAACTCACCGTCGTGTCGTCCGCTCGTCTTATCAGCTCTGCGCAGAAGCAGTCGCGAGCTGAGAAACATACGCTACCAAACGGCTGGTGACCTTCCCGGCAGAGTTGAAAGCAGTGGCGCCTTCGGGAACGTGTTGGCGTCGCCGTCTTTCGCAACAGTGGAGGTCAGCGGTGGGATTTCGGAGGCGCTTCGCAACAGTGGTGGCAGCGGTGGGATTTCGGAGGCGCTTCGCAACAGTGGTTGGCAGCTGCGGGATCGGCCGGCGTCAGCGACATCGATGCGGTGAGTGCCTGATGTTTTCCCCTCAGTTCACCAGACTACTCTAGCTCAGGTTGTAGTAGTTTAGAGAAGGGCTGTGTGAAGCATTGTAGTGAGCTTTGATCGTTTCAAGCCAAGTCGAAGCGCTTTGAAACCAAAGTTAATGCGGAGGGTGTAAACACGGGAGTGTGAAAAATTGCTTGCGCGTCTTGCTACTTGACTTATAGTGGGTACGGCAAGTAAATTGTTAACAGGGGCAAACAGCAAGAGGCTAGTGTGAACGATGGAGAACCTTAAAGTGAAGGAACTCATCGAAATTTGTGAGGAACTCGGCATTACTTTGGGCCGTGCGAAACGAAAGCAAGCGATCCTTGAGATCATGAAGGATGAGGGAGTGTCGGCTGAGGAAGTCGATGAGGCCTGGGTGGATATTAAAGCACGCCGTGAGGAGGCTGAAAGGCGAGAAGTAGAAGCTCGCGAAGAAGCTGAAAGGCGCGAAGCTCGCGAACGTGAAGAAGCTGAAAGGCGCGAACGTCGCGAGGAGGCCGAGAGACAGGAGCGTCTCGAGTTGAAACGACTAGAATTGGCAATCCTACAGTGTTCGCAGGCGCCTAGCGTAGCTTCTCCAACAGTTCAGGTCAGCGGTTTTAGAATTCGGGACCAACTGCCACCGTTCGTAGTAGGCGAGGACATGGCGAAGTATCTCGTCAAGTTTGAACACGTCTGTGAGCAAAACGCTTTGGAGCGGCCTCTTTGGGCGCGGAACCTGCTAGCTCTTCTTCCCGGCGAAGTGTCCGACGCGATAACTTGCTTGTCGAGGGAAGCGTTTGAGAGCTATGACGAGGTTAAGGAAGTGCTCTTGAGACGTTATAAGTTGTCACCCGAGGCTTTCAGGCAAAGGTTCCGGTATGCTAAAAAGGGGAATGAGTCACACGTTGACTTCGCGTTTCGTCTTAAAGCCGATTTGATTGAATGGCTCAAGGGCGAAGGTGTTTATGACGACCGCGATAAAGTGGTGGAATGCGTTGCATTGGAGCAATTCTACCGCTGCATCGAGGAGGATGTCAAACTTTGGCTGCAGGACAAACTTGGTGAAGTACAGCTAAACAAGGCAGCAGAGTTAGCTGAGGAGTATTATACTCGCCGAAAGTTGCACAGCAGGGCAGTGCGCGTTGAAAAAGATGAGAGAAAAGAGGGCTTTTCAAAGAAACCTGATCAACGGAGACCCGATCCGCACCGTAATTTCAAGAAGGACCCGTCCCTTACGAAGAACAGTGTAGGGGAAGGGCAAACAGAAGCGGAGAAATTGAGTGAGGTTTCTACCAAACAGGCATTTGAATCGGAAAACAAACGGAAGCCGCTAATCTGCTACAACTGCAAAAAGGAAGGGCACATCGCGAGAAACTGTCAGGAAAAGTTTGCCTTCGCAACGATCCGAGAGTCAGAAAAAAACATGCGGTTGTTGGAGCCGTATCTCCAAGAAATTAGGGTGAATGAGAAAACGTGCCGAGCACTTAGAGACTCAGCGGCAACCATGGATGTTGTCCATCCTTCATTGGTGTCTCCGGATGACTTTACAGGAGAATGCGCGTGGATCAGGCAAGTCACCGAGGAGCAGAGTGTTCGCTTACCAATCGCCACGGTTGTTATTGAAGGCGCGTTCGGTGAGCTTCGCACCGAAGCGGCTGTGTCTGCTGCGCTAAATGATCGTTTTCCTTATCTTTTCTCCAACAACTCAGAGCAGCTTCTCAAAGAGCAGGGCAAATCGTTCTTCCCCAACTTAGCAAGCATGGCCCTCACGCGATCGCAAGCGCGGAAGCTATCGCGGCAGCTTGATCTGGTTCAATGCGGTGAACTCTCAAGTGACCTTGTCGGGGGGTCGACGGAACCCCAGAAGGGAAATTTTCCGCATGAGTCATGTGAGCAGTCACGCGAGCGGCCCGTCGCCGAACCGACCGGCGCGGTTTCCGTAGAAAGGGGAGACGACATGGCGCCATTGAGTCAGAGCGAGAGGGTTGCAACGCTCTCGCCTGTAGCGGAAAGTTTGAGCGAGCTGCCGAGAGTTGATCGAGAGACGCTCATTCGAGAGCAGCGTGAGGATCTCTCGATTGAAGCGCTAGTGGAAAGCCAAATTGAAGCGCTAGTGGAAAGCCACAAAAACGCGGCACAAGTGCTGTCGAAGGAGCACTACGAGAAATCTGTGAAGAAGCGCGCTTTTGAAGTTGATAATCAGGTAATGCTGCTGCAGCCGTCCAAAAGGAACAAGCTTGAGGTTGATTGGGAAGGGCCCGCCACAGTATTATCGAAGCCTTGCGATTCAAATTATGAAGTGAAATTAGGAAGGCGGCCGGACAAAATTTACAACTTGATGAAACCATACGTTCAACATCAAGCGGTCGTAAATCAGCTGTTGAGTGCTTCAGAAGAAGAGGAAGCAGAAATTTTTAGTTCTTGTGAGGTAATAAAAGGGGGATCGAAAGTAATCTGGGAACAGTTGAACCTAGAGCCTAGCTTAAGTGAAGGAGGACCTGAGAAAGAGGACCTGAGAAAGATTGTTTCCGAGTTTGGAGACGTGTTTTCGGACCGCCCCGGAAACACGAGGGGGATCGAACACGATATCGAGCTAAGCGGTGAGGAGTCAATCCGTAGCAAGCCGTATCGTTGTTCCCCTGTGCAACGTCGCAAGTGTGAGCCGCTCTTGGTACCGCATAGGTACCGTCGCCTAAAAGTGGCCGGTTACTGAGATGGAGCCTGTTGCTCCACAGCGCAACTTTGACGTTCGCTACAAAAAAAAAGGGAAAGCTATACGCGAATGCAGGTGCATTGAGCAGTGCGTTCTAGCTAGTAACTTCTCAACCTTTCGGTTTCTCGCTGGCGATTCGGGGCAAAATTTTGACCTCATCACGACCTGGGCTGAGCGCTCTCGTTCAGAGTGATCTCAAGGGGCCAACTTTATGTGGTATTCTAATTCGTTGCGTTGTTGTAATTGTGAAAAATTCAAGTTCTTACTTTAAGAGTCCTGTGTCCCACATGTGCCTCTTGATGTAGAGAGAACAAAATTCCGATAGACACGTAGATAGGTATATGTTGTACTATACTTTGTCTGGTGTTCTGTCGGGTGACCAAGGGCACTTGCTTGTGTCGTGTGTTGTTTGTTGTCGAACCGTTCTTAGCAAGTTGCAGAACCATCGACAAGTGCTGAAACCAAAAATGGTCAGAAGAGACGAGCGAAGTTGGCCAGCAAGTTGTGGCGACAAGCCAGTGGAGCTGGGATCCGTCGTCAAGAATGGGATGTGTTCCCAGAACAGTCTGGAGCTGTATTCTCCCCATGGCCCTGGAGGCGAACCTGGAGGGACCTGGCGAACGAGCGCACCTGACATCCGAGCCCCGTGGAAGCAGCTCGTCTTTCCGGTGCATTGTCTGGCGGCGGGGGTGCTGTTATGCCAGCGAGTCCTCGTCAAACGTCCGTGCCTCTGAAAAAGGCAATCTGGGTCAAGGCCAGCCCGCAGTCCGCCTGACGCGAACAACTCAACGGCGTAAACACGCGCGGCGCCTCTCTGGCCCACGTGCAGTGAGTCAGCAGCGCACGTGACAGCGAGCCGGCGTCTTCGTGTCTGGGGTCTGACGTGGCCCAGCGGCGACCCCATTGGAGGAATCTGCCCTGACTACCAGCGGCGCTTCTGATTGGACATTTTGGTTGGACCCGGTGCAAATAAAAGAAGCCCTGCGGCGCGTCGCGATCGGCGGTCCTATGGGAGAGGAGTCCCCGTGTCGGAGAGCCGACATGTGTGTGAGTCGGCGGTCTTAGGCGAAAAGCTGACCTATGTGTTAGAGAGGAGAGCTCGGCTCTTCGAGTCTCTGTCGGCCCCAGTGCCGAAATTGTAACGCCTCTGTATATATGCTGTACATAAACCTTGTTTAACTCACCGTCGTCTCGTCCGCTCGTCTTATCAGCTCTGCGCAGAAGCAGTCGCGAGCTGAGAAACATACGCTACCAAACGGCTGGTGACCTTCCCGGCGGAGTTGAAAGCAGTGGCACCTTCGGGACCGTGTTGGCGTCGCCGTCTTTCGCAACAGTGGAGGTCAGCGGTGGGATTTCGGAGGCGCTTCGCAACAACATCTAGTGTGTCCAGTATTCCCCACAAGTCTTCTATAATCACACTATCGTAAGCTCCCTTGATATCTAAAAAAGAGAGAGAAAGAAATAGACTTTTTGGGCAATCCTGTGTGGGAAGGGTGAGAGCACCACGCAGGGTTCAGCACCCTCATGTCTATCTAGACCTCAACGACGGCAGGCCCTAGATATCTAGAAACGCCAGCCACAGGGGCCTCTGTTCTTTTTCCGCCATTTCAACACACAGCATCAACGAGAACAGATTGTCCTCCAACCTCCTTCGTTTATGGAACCCATTTTGTAGTTCTCCCAGCACCCCCTCATTTTCCTTCCATGTCTATAGTCCTTCCTTTACTATCTGCATCACCAGCCATTAAACTATTGGTGTCACTGTTATAGGACGGTAGTTGTTTATATAGGCTTTGTCCCCCTTTTCTTTATAGATCATGCTCATCATGCTTAGTTTACACCCATCGGGTTCTTCACCCTTCATTATTGATTTGCTCGCTGCCTCTCTTAATGGTTGTTTAGAGTTTGGTCCTAGTTTCTTTATTAGCATGATTGGGATGCCGTCAGGGCCCGTTGAAGTGCTATTAGGAACTCTTTCCTGTGCCCTTTCTCACTCTCGCTGTCGCAGTGGAGCCACTGAGCTAATTGGTCCATCCTGATCTGGTATGGTGCAAGCAGCGTTTTCTTGGTGTTTAATTTTTTCAGTCATCATTGTTTTTGTATATTCCATTGCCTCATCCCTTCTAGTCTGGCTCCTTGAGCCTCTGTTTCATGCTTGTATTATTACGCAGAGAATTCAAAAGGTTCCAAAACTTTGCAGCAGCCTTTCTATCCCTTTTTTTCTACTTCCGCCATCCATTGGGACCCCTTTCTTCTACTCTTATTACTGGTCAAATCGGACGCTTCCCTTCTGCACCTCAAAAAGTTATCCCATTTTCTTTTGATATCATCTTCCGGTTCACCCCTCAATTCAGCGTATCTGTGTTCCCTCGAGACTTCTTGACGTCTTACCATTGCTCCCTTAACTTCCTGATCCCGCCAGCTCTTGGGTTTGTGTCTGTTTTTCTCGGTTGATTTGACTCGTACCTTAGCAAGACCACACTCAAAAAATCGAGTTAGATTTGTGTACGTCCACTCTGTTTTAGTATCCTCAGTGATTATTCAGTCAATCTCTTTAGTTGCAATTTCTATTTGTCTTTCTGAATAAGTATTACCGTGTGGTTGCTCGTAATGCCGCCTTTCCATTTTTATTTTTCTTCCAAAGCTCGGCTTGATACGTTTGTGATCACTACCTAAGCTTCTGGACCCATATTTATCTATGTTCCTCACCCTTAGCCGATCATACATACTATGTGACATTATTGCTTAATCTATGGTCGACTGCAGCCTTCCCACCTCCCGTGTCATCTGCCCTTCGCATTTCTCGGTGCTGTTGCAAATGACTAAATCATGCCTTTCCCACATATCCATTAGTATTCTGCCTGTTGGGTCAGTTTTCCGTCTATATCTTCTATGTGCGCATTGATATCTCCTAATATAATATATACACAAGGTAGTGCCCCCGTGTCCCCTGAGGGCAAAATGCTTTAGATAAAAGTGAATCTGGCAACCATGAAGCTGGAACCGAAACATCACATACATTGCATTTGGTGATTTGTCAGTGTTCAGTGTGCAGTGATTTCTCGAGTCGAGAAGACAGTCGTGCAGCCTTCAGTGCGCGCATTACGCACATTGATATAAGGTGTGTGAAGGTGCATTGCTGCGTTCCGTCACGGCCACTAGATCTCCGTGGTTTCGTATTACAAGTTCCGTTCGGGGAAGACGCCCGGTGTTTCTTTTGACCGATTCTCAAGCAATACTCAGCTCTGCGCCAAGTGACCAAAAAATCTTGCGAGAGACAACCTCATGATCAACGACAAGTCTGCATAAACAGTTGTATGCAGCAGACACTTGCGCGATGAAGACTATGTGTCTGCGTGCCACATCAGATAACGTATCCCATCCGTGCCAACTCTTTTCGAGGACTATCCTTCCTACTTGATTCCAAGTGCAAAGAAGACTCGCAAAGATCCTGCTGCACGAGGTTGGCCCCTACGTCAAACATCAAGGAAGCGAAAAGCGGAGACCAATGAAACAGATCTAGATGTTTCAACTTGACAAGACGCTTTCACTGAACAATGAGCGAAAAAGGCGTCCCAATATTATCGCGAAAGCAAAAACCACGTGTGTGTTAAGAAAATTGCAACAGACGCACACAAAGGAATCGATATGTGGGGTTTAACGTCCCAAAACCACCATATGATTATGAGAGACGCCGTAGTGGAGGGCTCCGGAAATTTCGACCACCTGGGGTTCTTTAACGTGCACCCAAATCTGAGCACACGGGCCTACAACATTTCCGCCTCCATCGGAAATGCAGCCGCCGCAGCCGGGATACGAACCCGCACAGAAAGGAAAGAAAATGACCGTGTTTCTTTTGCATCAAATAGAATGAGACTGAAGAAAGTGTTCAGCGTACCCAGACGAACTTGTAAGAGTTATGTGATATGGCGCTTTCTGTCACAAAAAGGCTACGATCATGCACGCACTTCGGGGCTTGTCACACTGCCAGCAAAGTGCTCTCTTCAGAGTTATATAGGTCCAAGCCCAGCATCATCAGTTATGAGCAATGCTACAAACCATTTGTGCGTCCTCAACGATTAAGCAACTTATTTTTCAACGCGCGGTGAGTGGACAAGCGCGCCCTAACTCATGTGCTGGCGTTGAGCGCGCTGCACGGAGCGGCGAAGAATGGATGAATTGATATGGCTGTAACCTTTAGATCGGGCGGTGGTAAACGCCACCTAGCCGTAATACTCAGTGAACCCAAAACTAGATTTATTTTTTTCCTTTAAATAGTGAAATTGAGGAGTGATAGTTTACAGTGAAGGATTTTCACTCGTGCCTTGATTTTAGCCACCAATCAGATAACCTCCTTCTAGTTAAATCTACCCGCACTAGTCAATTTCGCCCTCCCTGTCCCTAAAGGCCAGTGCTTTGAAAAGCTCTGCGCCATCATCCTAAAGCGTGTAAAGGGCCCTTTACGAATCACTATCAAGTGTTCGGCAGTTTTCTCCTCCTCTCCACACGCACTGCATACCATGTCTACCCCTTCGTATTTGGCCCGATAAGTCTTGGTTCGCAATACTCCCATTCTGGCCTCAAAAAGTAGAGCAAATACCCCAAGAAATATCATAAATCCTTTCCTTGGCGATTCCCTGCTTAACAATTCGATAGATCTAGATCTTAGTGCGGACTTCTTAATCATGCAAATTCTCCCCATGTCGGTCCCCATTTCCTTCACCCTCCTCTTAACCGATAGTGGTTATTAGTTTGGCCCCCTGCTCTTTTTAAGTATTTGCCCGTCAATTTTTTTTTGTTCGCTTCCTCCATTTTGTATTGACATTCGTCATGTACAAGTAGCTGAACATCTTCCTGGCCCAATGCTCCTCCCCCATTTCTGTCAATCGCTTCTCAAGTTTTCTCTTGCTGCTGGTTTCCATGCCCTCGAATGATGTCCATCCCATATCACCTTGTACTCCCTAATTTGGTGTATTCCCGTGAGCTCCTAAAGCAAGCCTACTTTGCTTAATTTCTTGTCTTGCTTAAGGAAGGTCAAGGTCGTAGCGTTTTCCTCGGAGCAGCCGCGAGAGGCATGTAATTCACCTGATGCGAAGGGCGTAAGAAGTAGCGTTTCTAGAACTAGGTAAGTTGCAAAACTGAGCGATGTTGCCCGGTGCCGCCGCTTCCAGAGACAAATGTGGCGCTGCTGTCGCATCCGTATTCATTATCTGCATGCTCACTCATGTCACTCCCGTAACGTCCGTCGGCTCTGCATGTAATTGCAGTGCGTCTTTATCCGTGGAGTCTTCTTTCTGCGCAAACAGTTTTGTGCTTCAGCGTGCCCTGTTCTGCTTTGTATGTGTTGCGTGTTTTCATCACGCCCACATGTTGCGTTCCCGGCTGTACGAGTGGCTACAGGCAATGAGAGACGCTACGGCATTTTGGTTCCCCCTGTGTACTTGAGCAGTGAGATGTATGGAACCACGCTATTCCTCGTGCTTATAAAAAACTGCCCAGCACATCACGTGTGCGTGATATGCACGTTCATGACGAGGACATGCTGAAGACTTTCACTCACCTCATCGATAGTAAGAAGGTACAAATCACCAGAGGAAAGGGGGACCTATTCGGAAGATATGCGTTCCACAGATGTCGCAAATTCGCCCGATTACCTTTAAACACCCGCGATAATGAGGCGAAAGCTGCCCAATAGGAGTGGGGTACTTTGCAAAATATCATCCGCGGAAAAGAATTGGAATAATCTACCATCACACATTGCCTTAGAAAAAAACGCCACGAAATTTCAAGAACTAATTCAAAATACTGACATCATCTAACTTTTGCTCTTTTACTTGTTTTTCCCTCTTTTCTATAACGTGCAGAGCACACGTGTAGTTTTTTTACCTTGATTCAGCTTATTTGAGGTGTGATGAGTGAGTGTATATTTTTTATTCGTTTTTGAGTGTACTTTTTATTAAGTGTATTGATTATTTTTTCTTGCATTTTCATAGGTTGTTCACTGTGTACTTATCTGTATTCCAATGATTTGTTGCCTATTCATTTCTCTATTTTCTGTCTTTACCAATTACTTGTTATAATATATATCTCAACCTTAGTCTGTATTTATTTGAATTTTTTGACCTTTTTTTCGTTTTTGACGTTTATTGTTTGTAATTTTGCTCATGTAACCCCCCCTATGTAATACCCTCTCACGAGGGCCTTTAGGGGTATTATGAATAAATAAATAAAATAAATAAATAAAACTATCTCCGAGCCCTGAGCTCGAAGGCAGTGAAATAAATTCCTACGTGCGGTCAACGAGTGGTGTCATAATTTCACTTTATACACAGCAAACGTTTGTTTGCCTGTTGCATGTTGGCGGAAAGTACTCGAGAATGGCGAGAAAAGACGTCTTAGGGTGTTTTTAGTGCTCACAGAAGAAAAAAGAGCGCCATTTGTGGAGAAATGCGTAGTCGTCGTAAAAGCAATGACAGTCACCATTTGTAGCCGTCACCATCGCTTAGCCAAGTCGCCTGGCAATGCAGATAATATCACCCAATTGGCCGAACTTCTGGAAGACATATAAAATCTGAAAGTGTGTTCTTGGTGTCCCAATGCGTCCGCGGGAAGTCTCGTGAGTAATGACTACGAAGTGCTTACCGATACCCCAAAGTGCGGTCCCTGCTTGAAGCTTTGGCTTCAGCTGTGTTAACAGGTTTCATTAGAGGAACTCAAGAATAAACAGAGGGAAGACATGCTTAAGAAAAACGCCACACGTGCAGCTTTTGATGGCCTAAGTTGCTAAAGAATGTAATTGACAAGAAAAAAAGATCTGACTTCAGAACCAGACAAAAGCCACAGGATCGCGCCACATGGTTGTAATTTATTTCAATGCAAGAAAAACACAGTCACAAGCGAAGATACAAGACTATGTAATTGGGTTTTTTTTCGCCCCTAAAAATTAATTGCGAACGTACACCAACGAGCAACTAACGGACAGACTCGTATGTTATGTTATGAAGCGTCGTTTATCGTGGGCAGCTCAGAAAGCCGTAATTATGCTGTATTTGCCTTACACCGCTAAAATACTACGCAGTATCAAGTTTCTGCGGCAGCACAAGAAATCCCGATAATATACTGTGTGCAAAGCTCTTTCAGAACGGCCGCGACGGCGTCTTCCCACGACGACTGCGCATTTTCGTCTGCTAGCGGAAGCTTGTTGCGCCATCAGCGCAACCAAACCGAAACTTGTCTCGGCGCCGTGTGACGGGTCGTCTGACGCGGGGAGTTTTGCAGCTTACCTAGTTCTATAAACTTTGGTAAGAAGCGTGCGCGCAGGTGTAGTCTAGGCCGGCCGTGCACTAGTCATTGGAAAACTAGTCAAGACCTGTTCACTGAAGCCACTTTCAACGTTTGTGTTCATACTTCGACCAACAAAGCACTCATACAAAGTGATTAATGTGGAGATATAAAAATATTTTGGAAATAAACATATTGAAAGATATTAAGAAATGGTTTGCAATTCAACGGACGCGACACCACATAGGCCGACATCACATACGTGTACGCATTCCCATGATGGTCAACCAGTGTGCAATAAACACTTGACCACACTTAACAGATTACTCGATCAGCTATCTAAGTGAAAAAAAATGTCACATATATTCCGGCGGTTCATCACAGAATGCATTCTTACTTAAGCACCATCCAAACAGCCATAGAGTAGCAGACAAACAGGTTATAGGTAGCGCCACCTGTCATCTGGAGTGGAGGTGCGCCCCAATAAGTATGGTGTTCTAGCATATTCTAGAACACTATACCAACGCCTCCTTGCTTTCTCTTCCCTGCCACATGAGCGCGAAGCGCCCGTCATCTATGAAGACGCTGCCTACGAAGGAGTGAATGTTTTTGTACTTGGCCTTTGAGATCAGCAATTTTGGCATTTACTACTAATTTCAGAGACGACGCCTTGTATTGAAAAAGTTGCATGCTGAATGATGGTGTCACTTATGTAGGGTTAAATATAATTGCGTTTACGCCTTTTAAAAACTTTTTACGTTATTTTTGTTGCATATAAGCTCCAAAAACGTAAAAGCATTTTTGAAGACATTCCTACTCGAGTGGCGTCACCACCGTAGTTCCACGACCGCCGCTTCCCAAGTGACCGCCGCTAATCCGGCAGGCATTAGAAATCTAGGAGGCGTTGACTATACCAATAAGTGACGCCGGCGCCTCCTAATTGGAAAAGGAAGGACTCTGAAGCAGACGACAAAGTGCGCTTCGTAGCTCCGCCTTCGTAGTGGCCGCTGGATACTTTAACATGCTTTTGTAAAGCAATTAAAGATTTTACAAGGCCATTGTGACTTCGTGCGTCGCTTAAGGTGGCACAAACACATCAAGAAGACGCCTGGGATCCCTTTTTACGTATAAGTATTCTCGCTTCGTTCGCCGACGATCGCCAACTTTTTCGCGTATTTCATTAAATTAGAATCAATATCAAAGGTGCGCATGCGTGTAATACATGCGTATAGCTGTGTGGAAGGTAACTTGAAGCTTTAAATGCTCGCTTACACGACGTTTTGCCTGAGTTTTAGGTTTATAAACAAAGTACTTGTCGTCTGTGGCTGCACGTATCAAACATTGGAACGAGTAGGACGTCTGAATGTCCTTTTAATTCCAAGTTTTCTGGTATTGTCTTACAAGGCAAGACTGACGGCGTGCATGCATATTTTTCTTGGCGAATGAATATCGAATTTGGTCCATGTTTATTGAAGAATTCACATACGTAAATAACGATTCCATGCCGTGATTATCCGTGTTACAAGTTTTCGAAAGATATGGTTGCTGCTTTCTGCCTGGGAAGGTGCTGTTAGAATAAATAGTTGGAGGGCTACGTACGGTGACCACCTCTGTTCTATTCACTTCGAAGAATGCTGCTTCGACATAACGGGGCAGACAACCAGACTGCGGTCTGGCAGTGCACCTTTGATTTTTCCTGCTTTCTGAGCGCATCTGCAAAAACCTGTTAGTTTCTACCTCCTTGACGTAGCTTCAATAGAATGTAGTCACAAAAATAAGCAATTGCGTCTAAAACAAGATGAGACACATTCGAAATTCGTTCTATCTTGCCGACGAAACCGAAACCAAAACACCGTTAGACGAAGTTGCCAAAGTGAGTGAGTGATGTTATATCAAACATCGAGCTACCTAGTTTCTAGGGTCTGAAGGCTGCGCTTGCCATGTGTGATGCGATTGTGATGCGACTGGTGCGCGTTATTTTGAATGCTTGAAAAGTGCGCGCACTCAAAAGATGACCGAGTGCACGTGCCGCGTCACCTGAACAACAACGACGACGTCGAGGACCGGTGCGCGTGAGAGTGCGGAGCGCATGTATCCAAGTCATAAAAGAAACAAGGGCCAATGGCTGGTCACCACGAAGTTTTTAAGGGCCAATTAGGACGAGACAAGTGTGCCCCAGAGAAAGCTAATCCCGAAGGGTAAGATAGTTAGCAGTTGGAGGCGAACCAGGCTAGACAAAGGCTGCTGCTGGGAGCTTAAGCATCGGTACACGCCATCGCCACCATTCCAGCAGCAACATTCTGTTGAGATCGAACTTGCTGTCTTCCCTGCTCCGCCGAATCACCGCGTCCGAACTACAACATGTAGCTGTGACTTTCAGCCGACATTTTCGGGACTTTAGACGTTTGTTTTCCTTGTGAAGCCAGCTTTTCGCCAGATACTCAATTTTGTAGTTTGTGTTGAGTTTTTGCTTTAGTTCTGCAGTAAATGTTTAGGTGTTGTTTGTGGAACGATCGGCTGTGTCCTTATTGGTAGAAGTCTCCGAGGCTAAGGACAGGAGAAACAAAGCAGCAACAAGAACCTGCGTCACACCATGACAACACATGTCGCCAACGGAAATTGATAAATATTAAGCATAACTAACGCCACTGCAATCGTTCTTATGACCGGTTAATGTGGAGTACGTCTCCTGGAGTTGGTCGGTTGCACGTGACAACGGTGCTGAGGTTGTGGATGCGCCTGTTAATTGGTTAAAATTCGATAACCCTTGAAAAATTACTGCTGACTCCCAGTTTACCTGTCTTTCCTAACTTTAGATTTATTTCAACATCCTAATATCTAGTGCACTGTATCTAGTGCACTGTACATACTATACTCGATAATTTTGTTGGGGAGCGCGAGAAAACCAGAAAAAACACGCTGCGCTTGTTATCTTTGAGGCTTCAAAGACTCTATGCCCTTTGATTTTGAGATGACAAGGAATGCAAGGCACATAAAATTTTATCCAATAGTACTGTATAAAGGTTTATACAATAATATTGTATAAGAGTTTTCTAGTGTTGTATGGTAAGAAGCTTTATGGCACGGCGTGTTTGCGCTTACCATCTCAAAGGCCATTTAAAACCCGCGTCTGGGCGTGAAAACAACTAGCGTCATCTCCCGAGTGAAAACACTTCGTGTGCGTGCGTGTGTGTTTTTGTTCGCATTTCCGCCGCGCGGGGCATTTCAAAGCGCCGTCGGCACGGGCCGTCGGCGTCACATAGGCATAGCACAGAACACCTACCTGGGCATAGTTCATGGAGGAAGGAAAAATGCTTCCTACATGACATAGGTGCTTTCTGGCGCAAAACTGGTAGGTGTTCGGTGCCTTCCGTTAGTCGCGTTGTTGCCTCGATGGCGTTGGCGCCATGTGCTGCAACGTCATGCGGCGCGGTTCTGCGAAACTCGATGCACCGGCGGACGAGCTTTTGAACGTTGACAGCAACTTCAACGTAGCATATATTTCTGGCCCTTCACGTTGCGGCCGCGCGGAGTGACAGCGCGGCAATATGGTCCGGGTTGGCAACAGGTATTCTCTACAGTTTCTTTTCACGGCTGCCCTACTCTCGGTGCTGTGCTCGTTCTTAAATCCGATGGACGTCGTACGGGCGGGGGTGTTTCTTTTTTTGTTTTCCCGCTCAAGGTGACTGATGGGGTGCAGAGCGTGGCATGACCACCATGCATGACGCTCCGTCCTTGGGAGTATGCAGCGCTTCGGCTGTGACAGGTGTATTTACGCTGTGGAAACTTACAAGCGGCTGCGGCGGTTCGCTGTGAAGCATGAAATATGGCAGAACAGCGCCACGTTGGGCTAGTCTGTTGACGTTTATTGCGTAATGGTGTAACTGTGCTAATGCAGGTAGCAGAGAAAATGAAAAGCTGCACGTATGCATACTCGGTAACTCAACAAGTTGTGTGTCTGTGCACGAGCGGTCTATCAGTGTGTGATGCCATAACGCAGTTGAGTCATTTTAGAACGAAATGGCATTTTGAGTCGATTCTGTGTTACCGTAGCCCTATTAGGGGTAATATCTGCAAGCTAGCCTGCTTGAAACGAGTTAAATTTTCAGTAGGTGTAAAGACCTGAATGTACAAAACTGGTGCGAGACATTGCATGTGTTGCCTCACGAAACAGTGCAGGCTTCAAACGAAAAATTGGGTTCGTATTTAATGCCTAGAAGCATGAAAGTACCCCCTCCCACTATATTTTTGTATTACTATACAAACGCACGCACGAACATAAAAAAAGTGCTGAGCCCTTCCTCCTCGGAAAAAAAAAAGCTGGCTTTGCCATTGCATTGCATCGCTACTTTTTGCTGGAAACTGCAAAACCGGGAATGTGTTAAAAGCATGCCTTGCATCTCCAGCATGATAGTGCAAGGTTGTGTGTCACAGGCAGAATTTTCAGGTGGTCTAACCCGACCCTGATCACGCCAATGGTCTGGCGCCAACAGTGTTAGGGCAAAACTTGTGGTCTGAGATTTGTTTCACCCATAGGCATTAGGAGAGTTATACAAGTGTGGGGGGGGGGGGTCGCCCTGCAATTTCGCAATAAGCTACGCAGCTTTGGTTGGCACACTCGGGTCGCAGCTTTCAGGATTGCCAGCCAATTTCGCATGTAACACACTATTCACTACTATTCGCTGGGGGATCCAGAGGGCGGGCGGTAGGGGCTATAGCCCTTCTCCGAAGCCTCTTTGCACCCCCTCCCCCTCTCTTCAGTGCTTGCCGTTCACCTGCTGTCACCAATCAGGACAAATGAGCGGGACAACTTTGACCACACATTAACAGTATTTATGCTATGGCTGAGATTTTGTGCTCGTAAAAAGTTAACTACCATGCCCCCTATCCGGTGTTACTTCAACCCGCCCACTCTCGCCCCCTGAAATGAGTGGCTGAATCCATCCCTTCTACTATTGTCGGTCATGCCACTGCATTGAAAGAAAAGATGCCAGTACTGACTGCCCCCCTCCTCTCTTGCATCTGCAAGAGGGGAGGGGGGGGAATTCTGCAGATTGTCATCCCAGTGACTACCGGATATATGGCCGTTCAAATCCATTTAGTAGGTGTTGATTAAAAAAAGTTAGTAAACTTTGCCAGCCCTTTGGGTTTTGTAAAAACGGATTCACCAGTATGCAACACACTTATCTTTAGAGCAATTTAGCCCAAATAGTTTAGCTGGCATCTATTCATTACAGCACCTTTATATTTTATAACAGCTGTTCCAAAAAGTCTGTCGTGGTGGAACGGTACTTATGGTGTTTGGTTGGTGAGTCGTAGGGCGTATACTTCAATCTCAACTGTTGTGGTCATGTTTCGATGGAGGCGAAAGGTCAGTCCATGTTAACGAATACCAAAGGGTCGAAGTTTTTGGAGCCTCCCACTACAGCTTCTCTCATAATCGTATCATGGTTTTGGGATGTAAAATCTCTGATATTATTGTGACCTGTTCCTAAAGTAACATTGAAACATGAGACCCCACTAGGGGGTGTTACATAAGGGGTGGGTTTTGATATAGACAACATGTTGAACACACTATCACATGGTATATTGTGATGTGATCGCTTCAATGAAAGCAGTAGGGCTTGAGTTGGCAATGTCTTGTGCAAGGTCGTTCCAGTCCTTCGCTGCTCGAGGAAAAAATGAAGAGGCGAAGGTGACTATGCGAGCATAAGGACAGGCAACATTTAAGGGGTGACCAATGTGATAGCATGTGTGTGATGGTGATGAAATATACGGTGCTTGATGTAGCGCGCTGTGGTAGAAATTATGAAATAAAGATAAACTAGTAATGAGGCTTCGATGATGAAATGTTAGTAAGCCATATACCGCTTTCAAAGATGTTACGCTGAAATTGTATGAAGAGGGGAAATGAATGAAACTTAAGGCACTATTCTGAAAGGCCTTAAGGGCGTTTCTGAGAAAAATCTGGCAACGATTCCAAGTGGCTGATGCATTTGGGCTGTATTAATGTTTTTAAGCTATTGATTTGACATGCTGCAGAGTGCTTTAGAGTGCTGCAGAGATTTAGTCGGGAAAGGTTTAGTAGTAACCGTTAATGAGCAGCTTTGTGGAATGATTTCGTAAAATTAAGAAAAATTGCATTAGTTTGATTGTTAGCGTCTAGGTTTAGGTGGAGGTCATAGAGGAAGGCAGTCATTGCGTTTTGCAAGACAGTCTCTTGTGGAGCCCATGCTGAGAATGGCGAAAAAAATGTTTATAATCAAGGAAGAATTATAAGAGCGTATGTGACATGCTCCGTGATCGTACAAGCACTTATGTGAAGGAAATGGGGCGGTAGTTTAGGGGTGAACTCTTGTTGCCCAATTTGTAGACTGGGAACGACCTTGGCCTTTTTCCACTCTTTTGGTAGGTTTCCAGGTGACAGTGAATGGGTAAACAACGCCGTTAGATATGCCGCAGAAATTAATTTGGTGTTCTTCAGAAACTTAATTTGATTTCATTGAAACCAGCAAATGATGACAGTTTAGAGACCAGCTTTCATGAATGTCGCTCTCTTGAAATGTTGCTTCGCATTCCTCGTACAATTGTTCAAATTCATTGTTGATCGTTAACTAATTTCCTTAAGCGTAGAGACGAATGATTCACTTATGCGACTGATGCACAGTCTGGGTTTGTGCAAAAGTGGCATGACTTACTATGTGGTCACTTATTTTATTAAGGCAGGTGATGGAAGGTAGAATTTCTGGGCTTGTGTGCCACACTTGAATCGCAGCACATTGGACACCAAAATGATTACTTTTACATTTATGCAGTATTCAGTGGGAATATAAATTACATTCCAGTAACAATTTGAAGGCATATAGAAGGCATGAAATGAATTTTAATTGCCTATAAGTAAATATACAATAGTACATTCGAGTTGCATTAAGTTGTACAAATAGGACGGTATGGTGAAATCGGTTAATACTGAAGCGCCGTGCATGTTCTGGGATTTGTTTGTGGTTGTAAGTTCGCTTTAGGTTTTGTTAGTAGTAATGTTTCACGACTCTACAGTTTCATCTTGTACTACTTGTACTATTTCTAGGCTGTATAAAGCATTTGAAGATTAAACTAATCTTGACTGCATTTTATGTGCAACACTAAAACTTTCTTTGTTGCCGTTAGGTCAGTTAAGAAGCAATGCATGCTTTGCGGACAGCCTAATCATCGTCCCACATATAAAGCAAGTAGGAGCAATGTGCATGTAAAAAAATAAACAGAGTTGCAATCGGTTTTTGTAGAGTTTTGGACATTTCACGAATTCGGAGCTTCTCATTCTTAGTCAGTTTTTATGCTGGCCTTCCTGAGTTGTCGTTGAATGTACAAAAGATTTGTTGTCCATGTCATCTTGTATTGCCTAGATTGTGCTGAAATGGAACCTGATGTCACGGTAGCTTAGTAGCAGCTAAAGTATAGCGATGCCAAGCTTGGTCACGGGTTCAATCTAGCACATATACTAAGGTTGTCACCTATCAGATTAGTAGATGTAGGCAATGTTATTAAGTAACAACTTTCAAGGTTCATGCCCACTGATTGAATTGTTTAATCTCTGATATCATACAGTAATGTCATCAGTAGTCAGCTGCGTAAGATTTAGGCAACGCTAAGTGGCAACTTTCAAGGCCAATTCATGCATACTTATTGAATTGTGATGTCCAGAATGTATTGTAATAATGTTATCTACAATATTGGGTAATGTTAAAGAGCAACTTTTGAGGTCCATGTCTAGGTTCGTGTGTCCAGGTTGATGCTCTTGTTGAACGTAAACAAGGCCAAACAATTTTAGTCAGCGCTCGCTTCTTGCTACCTTGTGCATTGGGAACGATTTTCAATGACTCAAAACTATTAGTGAAGGAAATGTTAGCTCAGAGATGATAGTGGTCTGCTTCGAAGCATTACACTGCTCTTCCTACACCTGATTTGCAGTGGAATTGAGAGTCGAATGCAGATACTCATGTTCAGCCTATTTGGTGCACTTTAAATAACTGCAACTTGTCTAAACTGACCATAAGATGGTCCCGCCGTTGTTTTCAAAAGTCTTTGATGCTATGCAGCATGTCTACAAGCTGCGATCAGCTGAAGCTCCAACTCTGGTAGATCCCCCCCGGATGGCAGAGAAGGTCTCAACGAGTTCCTGGATGCCTATCGGACATTCTCGAGCGAGCAGACTCCGCTGGTGAATGCTTATACGACATTTTCCTTCAGTGAGTTGTACCGTAAAGCAGTCAAGTACCTCCACGAGGAGACGATTTATCACATAGACTGCACTAGTTGCCCGGTGTTGTCTGGTTTGGCCCTGCGACAAAATATCTTCATGTAGAAGTTCGTTGCTCCTTTTGTGACACAATAACACCTTTACTTTGTTTATGTCTCTGTCAGAATTTCTACGGTACACTTAAAACAGTATAGAAAGGTGGCCTAGTTGGTAATTCGTATTCGTTTAGCGAACTGGGAGCGTAGGAACACGCAACAAAGAGAGAAGAGCCACACAGCACTCGTGAGCAATTGGGCTGCGTGGTTCTTCTGCGTCTCTTGTGCGTGTTTCCGCGCTCCCAGTTCACTGAAAGAGTTTAAACAGTACAACACTCAAATATCGATATAACGAACCCAGATATAATGAAAAGCCAGTTATAACGAAGTAAAAAAAGAAAAGTTAGAATAGATATATTGTTAGGCATAGACCTTTATAACGAATTTTTTGATATAGCAAACTTATTTTCATATAAGATGGAACTTTGTTATAATGAAGTTTGGATATATTTATATCTCGTGTACTTTATTGGTCTTGGCTTCGATTTCTGCCAGTATTGACTAACATTGTGTTAAACAAACACATGAGCTTTCGAAATCCTCTCCAAGCATTTGTAGCGAGAATCTTGTTGCGGCAAACTTCAGGTAGTTGTATGCGAGGGCTTACTCGATCATGTCTGCATGACGTGAGCTGTCTATGCTGCGAGTTGTACTAACACTCCTTCCATGCACATAAAATACCCCACAAATTGGATGAAGGGACCACTACCATTGTAGCTCATTTGGCAAGAGCATCGAGCGCATAATTCGTACGTTGCAGGTTTGCTTCCTGCCAGCGGCAAGTTGTCTTTTCATTCTCTTCACATCTGTATCGCAATGACAACATTACACTAGAGCTATGTGAACACCAAATTTTGGTTGCGAAGCAAATTCGAATGTTGAAGTGTGAGTGCAAATGGAATGGAATGTTTTAAAAATATTTCTTGTATATTTCTAAAATCTGGTTTGGATAGTTTAATGTGAAATTGCAGGGGAAAATTGGAAAGGTTTCCTAATTTGAATATTTCTCAAATCTTTTTCGAGTAGTTTGAATCGGATTTTCGAGGAAAGAAAATAACAAAGGTTGCCTAAGTACTTGCTTATGGTATATAGCAACATGAAAGTGTTTCTTTTCGCCATGTTGATGAAGCGCTTGTGGGGTGGTATCCAGTTGCCTTATCAAGAATGAGGCAATGCAGAGGCTGAATTGTATTTGTGTGGATGATTTGGTGCAACCAAAGTATCACCAAGAACACTTTAGAACTGAAAGGCAGAGATGCTGCTTCCTCATCCCTTTCCTCCTCTTTCAACTTCAGTAAAAACTCTGCTGATATGGCAGACGAAGAGTTGCTTCCTTCAAGTTAGAAGTTCCGAATCTGCCTCATCGACATACATGAACATTTGAATTCTTGGAGGCTGAAAATCTTCGGCATTCGATTTTTCAGACTTCCTGCCCAAATTTCAGGTCCAAAGCAGAATGAGCCCCCCCCCCCCCCCTCACCTCTGCCATATCTATCATCCCTATGTTGGAAACGGCGTTTTCTTGAGTCAATACATTTGCGACTGTCACCAAGCCTAAAAGGCAGCTTCGCTGCAATGTGGTTCGGATGAGGTGAATCGTCTAATAATCTGAAAGGGCTCCTTTCAATGGGACGGCTGTATTGGTCTTGGAAAAGTTCAACCGTAGCTCAGGCTGAAGGCAGTTTTGCGGCAATATGAGAATGTAATGAGGTGAAGCATATTAAAGGTTCGAAGGGTTGAGTTTTAGTCGGACAATGACTCCATTTGTCTTTGCGAAGTTTGAATAGTAAAAATTCCAGTTTGAATCCAATAACAAGCACTATTCATAAATCACTAGAAACTTCGAGTATTCACATACCCCTACTTAAAACAGTACAATTAACATACCCTGTAATTTTCTTGGCTTCATTACATGCTGGTTTTCATTGACCTTGATCATGTGAGTGACTTGACAGTGTTCATATGGTGTTGTTTCACAGCCGGTATTAACTAGTATTGTTTGTCAAAATTTGCCAGAGATGAAATTACACTGCAAATGTGTTTGCATATATATTAGCCTCTGTTCTTCAGTAATTTCATTTGTACTGTGGCTCGGCCCTTAAAGGGGCCCTGCAACACTTTTTCAAGTGCGCCTGTGACATTGAGCACTTATCTCTCTTTTCTTTTGCTTTGACTATGTAGCTTTTCTGTGTGATCGCACGCGCGTGCATGGACAAGTCGCGGCCTCTCTGGTGGGCCTGGTAACGAGCGAGCGCGCCGTGCTCAAATCGGCCCATGGCTGATACAATGGCTGTGATGAGTAGTTTTTCTTTAGCTTGTTCCGTCATTTGTCAAAACAAGAGGAAGCAATCTTGAGCTGACTCTGAGAAATTATTGTGAATTCCAGGCCGCGTGCTTCGCTATAGCTTTAGGCTCACGTGTTCTCAGGAGCGTCGACTACTGATCGGCAGCATTGTCTGACCGTGCTCAAAAAGTGTTGCAGGGCCCCTTTAGGTGTGGTCACAAATGCAAAACCAACGTTGAAGAACAAAAGTACTTCTCATATGTACTACGATATTCTTTGTAGGTACAGTACTACTTCCAGGTAATTAGGTACAATAGGTGATACAATAATGCTTTTAGATAATCGGTGCTTGGTAGAAGAGTGTTTGTAGTTGTGCAAAGGTCTGCATCATATATTTCAAATCGGGGTGCACATTATAAAAAAAACTCGATATCCCAACATTAAAAGAGACCAAAAACAAGTTTTTGTGACACCTGTTTCTTTCGCGCCACGGAATGCTTGCCAGGCGGAGTGTTTAGTCATGGAGTGGTAACGTGAAAAACTGCACGAAACATTTAGAATCAAGTTTTATTCTGTGGCGACTCTAAATTATATTCGCACAACAGATACTAGAAATTATGGAAGCTAAGATGGATAAGTTTGTTTTTTTGTGTAGTAATTTGCTGCACATGTGTGTACTCTGCACACATGAGCCGTAGCTCGACCTGTTCCTCTAGTTACCATGAAGGCAGCGCCAGTTCAGAGTGCGTTCTGCCTTGTAAGGAGCTCGGAATGAAGCAAGGATGGATAATAGTATACAATAATTTTGAGCAATAACTGTGGTGTGCTTGAAAGTATCGGACTAGCTAAAGCAATGTGAATGATTCTGTAATCAACCTTCGAGGCTCTTCCGCTAAGCTGCGCGACATGTGGGCTTTTTGCGACCTTTAAACTGGATTTGAAGATATGTATTCTACATGGATCGTGAAAAGAACGCCCGAATCTGCCGCTGTTATTCCTGGTCTTTCCATTCCCACCAGGATTTAAATTCGCATTCTGGCCTGCTGTCCAGCCTTTCAAAACCCGAAAAATGTACCGGCCTTTTTTCTTTCCAGCTTGGTCATGCGTGGTGCAGTGCCAGTCGCGACAAGGCCCGCGATAAGGCTCTTTTTCAGTGGCTGGTCCCCAGTCCCCTGGAGGCCTTCCAGTTGGCCTCGCACCCGTTTGACCGAGATGTGAAGCTGTCGTCGATCTCGTTTGGCACGCTGGTGCAGTTGGGCGTGTTCGTGCAGCACAAGCTGTTCTCCTCGTCCATCATCGACGACCACCGCGACTACTGGATCAACGCGACATTCCAATATGACCAGCGCGTGCTGCATGTCGATCTGCACCTCAACCACCGCGAGGCCTGTGCAGGGCTGATCGCCGAGTACCGGTTTATCGTCCCATACCTAAACATCACAAAGGTGTGTACACACTCCCAGTGGCATTGCACTGCTACGCATTAGGCCGCGAATTACTCCGGCCTGCTTGTTTTACCTAGATACGATGCTGAAATGCACGGTGAATTAGGTGGAGTAGGATATAAATATACATAATGCATACAAATGATACAAGATATCAGAAACGAGGAAGTGAATTCGGAATACATTTTTTGCCAGCATCACTGTATCACTTTTCCATGTTGGCAAGTTATCTTGTGTTGTTCTCTTTAAACATGACATGTGTGCTTGGAAAGAAGTGCAGCATATTATAATTACCTTAAGTTTCGAAGTGTGCTTGTTGAAAGAGTATCTTATGTGACTGAAATTTAAAGAATTAAGATACCCAAAACATTGTCCTAAGGGTACTTGCAAGGCACATGTAATGCATAATGCTACCATAAGACAGCTTGAAGCATTGCACAACAAAAGGATGCACAGATCACGTTGCTGCACACGGCAAAGTACAGTAAAACCTTGTTAATTTAAAGTCACTGGAACTGTGAGGAACAAATTAAACGGGTTTTGTGAAGTAAACGAACATACAAAAAGTGCAATGCAAGGAACATGAATTTATTCAAATTAATCAGGGCTGGTCGTTTGTTGCGCCGGCTAGTTTGTGGCTCCAAGGGTTGTTTTTCAGCACTTCACAGGTCACAGGTGTTTCAGGTCACAGCTTTGCTGCAAACAAGGGGGAATTCCGGGCCTAACTGCTGTCAGAAAAACAAGAACAAAAAAAGTGATCACCTAAAATGCGTGCAACACAGTAGTAGTGACGTCCGGGCAGCATGTCGCTTGCTCCTAGCTGTGTCAGCATGTACGTCATAATGCGACAATTCTCCTATTCTTTCTCGTAAAATGAAGAATTTAATAACGGACAGTGTGAAGAAATTTACAATGCGTTTTCGCTGGAGAACATCATTGAAACTTTCCACCAGAGTTTTCGAAGTAGGCGTTGCAGGCAAAACCTCCGCCAGCTGTGCAAGTGCCGAATTATTGGAGCAACTGGTACTCGGAGCTTGGCATACATCGCGGATTTCTCCAGACTGTCCTGGATAAATGGATAAATCGTGACGCGCTGACGTTGCGATCGTTGCGAGAAGCATGCGACATGCTGGCCGCACGTCACTGCTGTATTGCAGTGAAGCATGGTTTTTCCACAGGCGCATATTCTAGCTGATCACGAGACAGTAATATTATTTTTTGTGCTGGAAGTAGCAAGGCAGGGGTACTTCAGCTACCACCCATTAGCATTGCTTAAGTACATTGCCTGGTGTCTCTTGAAGGCCGCCGTTGTATTGAATTTTTGGCGAAATCGGAATCGGGAATGAGCACACTGCACCCAAATTTTTCAAATTTACCGTACTTGTGCAGACCACTGCTTCATATTGTCCGCTCAAACTTGCATTGCAAAATATGAGACCGCCGAAATACCGCCGAAATACTCAAGCGCGGTCGGTCAGCTTGTACTTGCCATGCACGATCACGCCAGCACAGCGCCTGATTGTGGTGGCACACCTTGTACGAAATGCATGTAGTAAAATTGCTGTTTCAACTCGAATGCATTAGTCCGACTTTCCTGTTTCGAAATGTGCCACTGTTTTCTAGAGGGACACTAAGCGTTATTTGTATGCAGAAGCTGTTGTGCCATTCGCAGGTCCTTTGTAAAAGCAAATTTTCCTACAGCAGGCGGCCTGTCCTTCCTCATTTATTCCTCCTCCTCCTCTTACAGCAGGCGGCCTGGGTGGAGTTGTGCGGTCATTAACACTGCCTGTGGAAGCGATGAGAAGAAATTCAAAAGATATATTTTGAACAATTTGACATGTGCTTACGTTGCACCCATTATGTACACTCAAACCTCAACATAACAAGGTTGCATCTTACAAGAAAACAAGTTTGTTGCATCTGAAAATTTCTTAAAAAGGTTCATCATAACACTGTATTGCAAGACTATCTTTTGTTTACTGTGTTATAACCAATATTTCGTTATATCCATGTCTGTTACATTAAGGTTTGAGTGTATTTCAGTTTGTGCGTAGGTATCTTTTTACATGTGCTGTGGTAAGACTATTTACTGAAATTGCATTTTGCTGCAGGTTCACTTTGAGAACAGGATTTTGAGTGAGTTCAACGCGGGATTCGCCATACGAGTGTCGTTCAGGGACGACAACCTGGACAAACTCTCCTTCTCACTCAACCTGCACTCGTCACGGCATGCGATCCTGAATGCCGTCGTCGCCCGCTTTCTGCACGATGGGCTGCAAGTTGGCACCAGAGAGTTCAATTTTCTGGCACCTTCCACTAGTCAGCTTCGCGACCACGGGTACGATTGAATGAGAGCATCACAACTTTTGTTTAGTACAAGGAAACGCGAGGACACAGATATAATGAAAAGCCAGTTATAATGAAGTAAAAGAAGAAAAGTTGGAATAGATATAGTGCTAGGAATAGACTTTTATAACGGATTTTTCGATATAGCAAACTTAGTTTCATGTAAGATTGAACTTTCTTATAGTGAGGTTTGGATATATTAATATCTCGTGTACTATCTTGGTCTTGGCTTCGATTTCTGCCAGTATTCACTAACATTGTGTTAAACGAAGACATGAGCTTTCAAAATCCTCTCCACTGATTTATAGCGAGAATCTTGTTCCGGCAAACTTCAGGTAGTTGTATGCGAGGGGTGAACCCCCTTTGTAAGTCTCCAGGTTTCTGCTCCGTAGCTACGGAGCAGAAACGTACCGGCAAGTACCGGCAAGATACCGGCAAGATACAGCTGTTATATACCTTTCTCTTGAGGGATAGTGGCAATCTACCTGTCATAATTTGAGAGTGCTTGCCAAGTGTGCTCCACCCCATTCTTATTCTCTCGATCATGTCCCGCATGAAGTGAGCTGTCTATGCTGCGAGTGGTACTAACACTCCTTCCATCCCTTGAAAACCCGAAAATTGTACCGGCCTTTTTTCTTTCAGGAGAGAGCTCCTGAAGCCAACGTACGTTGTGACAGCCATTGCTCCTGACTCAACCACAAGGCAGAGTGCAAAGGTTTCACCACTTTCAACTTGCAAGAAAAAGCCTGTTAGTTTTTCAGGTAAGCATTGCATTGTTATCCAGAATAAAAGTTTGTTATTCTTCTTTCTACTCATTTTCCTATTTTCTTTTTTATTTTTCTGTATGCTTTGTATTCTTTTCGTCTGTTTCTTTCTCTTTTTCTCTGTATTTCTTTCTTGCAATATTTTTGTCTTTATTCTCTATTTCTCACCGGTTTTTTTTTCCATTTTTCTATTCCTTCCTCTCTCTTAATTTCTCTTTTCTTCTCCCTCTCTTTTTCCCTCTCTTTTTCATGTGTTTTATGTGCACCACTTTGCTGATCAAAAGTTTTTGTTTAATGCTTTTACCTGCTGTGCTCAATAGCAGGGCTTGTGCAATACCTGTGGTAAATACCCACTTGTGATTTTCTGCGCACACCGAAGTTGCTACATCCTGCTTCAACAGCTTTGCTGCTAAAAGACGACACGCCTGAGTAGTTTGGTGGTTGTTTTAACTGCTGGCCCGAAGGCTGTTGGTTCAAATCCCGTTTGTAATGGCCACATTTCCACGAAAGCAAAATGCTAGTGGCCCATTCACTCGGATCCAAGCATGTCATGAAGGAGCCCTGACAGCCAGTTTTGTTTGCAAATTCGTTACTGTAATTTACATATAGGCCTCGGGTCAAGTAATGCCAAATCTAATTGTAAATAATTCACTGTATCATAAACGATTTAACTCATTAGTGCTAGATTGTTAATTGTGACCAGTCTTAGCATCACTTTGAAACGCTTGCTGAACTAGTGTAAGAAACTACTGCTTCCTCAGGCGTTAGTGCCCAAGAGCACATGTGCTCATGCTCTGATGACATTGACAGCGCACTTCTCAAATAAGGGCGGCCCTGCACGCAGTAAAGAATGAAATGATGGCGGGTCTTTGATACGAGTTAAGCTGTTAAGGGCATGTCCCCTATGGAAAAAGAACAGCGATTCTCTGTAAGCGGTGGAAGCTACCTTGACAGCAGTACGACAACAGAAGTTGAGGGTGTTCCAGTCGACAAATCATCGTGTGCACCTCTTGAATCATGTGCAACATTGACAATACTCTTTTCTTGTAAACTATCACTGTGCCTTTGTCTACTTCATATACGCGGTGATGTCGCGAGGTGCTGCCAATTCATATGAGCACTCACGCTCGCTTTAAAGCCAAATTAAAGTGCCATTGTTCACCACTAACAAATGGCCAGAAGATTCTGCTCACGTATACTGGTGAATCTTGCAACACAAAATGTCTTGAGGTTTCAATTTTTGGTGGCAGGGGCCCTTTAAGGAACACGAGATGATGAAAATTTCTGGGGCCCTCCGTTATGGCATCTTTCATTATCGTGTCGGTTTCGGGGCATAAAAACCCACAATTATTATTTTATTTTTTTATTTATTTGATACTGTTAATCCCGTGCTTGGGGTCATTATAGGGAGGGTGGTCACAAAGTACATAACGTTCGTATAAAAAAGAAAATTCAAAAGCACATAGAAATACGAGTTGAATAACCAACAGAAAAATAAGAAACAAACAACAGTGACTATACACATAAAAATCGACAAATAAATGCTCACAACAGAATTCAGCACACATCACTACAAAGAAAACTGCTTAATGCATTTTCCGAATACACTGATGTTGTTTGTTGCACAACCGCATGGGTAAACCATTCCACATATCTATTGTGTCTGGGAAAAAGGAGTGGCGGAAAGCATTTGTGCATGTGAAATAAGGTTGAATTGCTCTGATATTATTAAGACGATTACATCGCCTTTCAGGAGGCTGAACATTATAAATCCTTATTTATTTTTGTTTGCCCGCTTTTAATCCTAAAAAAAAATTTGAGGGGATGTTTGCGCCTGCGATATTCGAAAGACTCAAGCTCACAGGACTTTAACAAAGCTATGACTGAGTGTGTGCGTTGATATCTACCGCATATGAAACGGACTGCTAATTTTTGTATTCTTGCAATTATTGTCCATAACACCTTCTGGTGAGGCGACCACACAATACTAGCGCACTCTAAGACAGGACGTATGAATGTTTTGTGAGGAGCTAGTTTTACATCCGGTGTGGCATGTTCCAGTTTTTTCTTTAGGAAATATTTTTTGTTTGTCTTAGAACAGATGTTATTGATATGTGAGTGCCATTTCAATGTGTGCATAATACTAACTCCTAGGTATTTGAAACAAGTGGCATTGTTTTAAAGGGCGACTTCCGATGTGATACATGAATGACAATTCCTACCCACTAGAGTGAATATGCGTAAATGTCATCTTGCTATAGGTTATTTCCATGTCCCATATTATACACCACTGATCTAATGCATGTAAGTGCCTCTGTTCCGATTAATTTGGTCGCCTTCGCAAGTAACTGGGGAAAAAATGAAGCAGTCATCTACAAAAAAGTTTCGTTTTAATAGGAAGCATCAAGTATTGAACATAAATCATAACAAATATCTGAAAAAGAATTGGTCTGAATTGATTCTAAAACAGATCCTGGGGAATGCCCGAGTACATGGCCAGTGGTCTTGAAGTTTAATTTTCAATTTTACAGCCTGTTGACGTGCGGATAATAGGCCTCTATCCATTTAATACTTCTTCGCTTATTCCTAATCTTTCAAGCTTGAAAAGTATTTACGATGAGAGACTTTATCAAAAGCTTTCCTAAATATATTTATTTATTTATTATTTATTAGAATACCCTCAGGACCCGTAGGGCATTACAGAGGGGGTGGGTACAAGATTCATAACACACAAGAAAAAAAGATAAAATAAAGAAACAAGTGTCAGATGCGCAAATCAGGAATGCAACATAAGTCAACTAAAAATGTATAAGTAAGAATTCAAGCACATCCAAGACAAAGATAGATAATGGAAACTGCGTATAGTTACAAGCATTGCTGAGAAATTGCAGTCTTGAATATCAAAGGGTCTGTTATTGTTACAACGGAAGAGGGAAGGTGGTTCCAATCGGCGGCTGTTTTCGGTAAGAAGGCTGCTGAATAGAATTTGGTGCGTCAAAACGGAATGGCAACCTTATGCTGGTGATCAATCGCGATGAGTGGTGACGGTTGTGAAATGAGGTCTCGCTTCATTGATAGATTGTGAAAAAATATCTTTGAAAAAAATGCAGTCGCGCCAGTTTCCTCCGGACAGTTAAATTGGGCAGGTCAAGGTTGGATTTCATTTCTGATATGCTAGCAGTACGAGAATAATTAGAACAAATGAACCGAACTGAGCGGTTCTGAACAGATTCTAACGCGTTGATTAAATTTTGCTTCACGGGATCCCATACTCAAGCTTTGGGCGAATTAGTGATCGGTATAATAGAATTTTGAGAGACAGCGGAGCGCGAGAAAAGTTGCGGCGTAAGTATCCTAGCGTTCGGTTGACACAAATTACATCAGTCTGCAGAAAGGCATCGCTGTTTTTATTAAAATCATGGAGCGTTTCAGCTAATTGTGTCACAGTAGAAAGATCACTAGACAGTAATTTTATTCTTTGTGCTGGAAGTAGTGAGGCAGGGGTGCTTCAGCTACCAGCCATTAGCATTGCTTAAGTACATTGCCTGGTGGCTCTAGAAGGCCGCTGTTTTCGCGAATTCATGGCGAAATCGGGATCGGGAATCGGCACACTTCACCAGAATTTTTCGAATTGACCGTACTTGTTCTGACCACCGCTTCATTATATCCGCTCAAACTCGCAT
The DNA here is from genome assembly GCA_013436015.1 of Rhipicephalus annulatus. Classification (NCBI taxonomy): domain Eukaryota; kingdom Metazoa; phylum Arthropoda; class Arachnida; order Ixodida; family Ixodidae; genus Rhipicephalus; species Rhipicephalus annulatus. Next base: position 7 of record WOVY01013837.1, on the reverse strand, counting down.
TTCAAAA